>PVLD010032239.1:0-14884 GCA_004027595.1 Dinomys branickii
TTGATTTTTCATGTCTGTTAAGATTTGACTTGTAAAGTTAGGTGCTCCATTGTTTGGTGCATAAATGTTTAGGATTGTTACCTCTTCCTCTTGCAGCTTTCCCCTAACTAGTATGTAATGGCCTTCTTTATCTCTTTTGATTGTTTTTGGTTTGAAGTTTACATTGTCTGCAAACATAATAGCTACCCCTGCTTTTTTCTGGGGATCTGTTGCATGGAGAATTGTTTTCCAACCTTTAACTTTCAACCTGTGGATATCCTTTTGAGTAAAATGTGTTTCCTGTATACAGCATATCGTTGGATTGTGTTCCTTAATCCACTCTTCCAATCTTTTCCTTTTGACTTATGAATTGAGGCCATTTACATTAATGGTTATATATTGGCTTATTGTAGTCATGTTAATTACTTGTTGTTGTTTTCCTTCTTTTGCTGACTGTTTAATTACTTGTTCTTTTTAGGGAGTTATTTCTATTGTTGGTCTTGGGATTGTGGTCTCTTTTTTTCTGTCTAGAATATCTTTTAGTGCTTTTTGCAATGCTGGTTTGGCACTCATGAAGTTCTTCAGTTGTTCTTTGTCATGGAAATATTTTATTTCTCCACTGAATTTGAGGGATAGTTTTGCAGCATACATCAGTCTGGGTTGGAAGTTGTTTTGTCTCAGAATCTGTAATATCTCGCTCCAAGCTCTTCTTGATTTCATGGTTTCCATTGAGAAGTCTGCTGTGATTCTGATGGGCTTTCCTTTATAGGTGATCTGTTTCTTTTCTCTAGCAGCTTTTGATATTGTGTTCTTTTGCTGTATATCTGGGATCTTGACTATTATATGCCTGTGTGTGTTTTTCTTTTGGTTATGGATCGTTGGGGTTCTATATGCCTTGATTAACTGTACCTCAGTATCTTTTACCTTGTTTGGGAAATTTTCTGCTATTATTTCAGCAAATGTTCTTTTTATATCGTTTGTGTGGTCTCCTGCTGTTTCACTCACTCCTGTTACTCGAATATTATTGTGTTTTGCCTCATCTTGCAGCTGTTGGATTGATTTTTCTTGTGTCTTTGATAATTTTATGAGATCCTTCCTTTCACGCTCATAAGCTGCCATGCTGTCTTCAAGGTCTGAAATTCTATCTTTGATTTCATTTAAGCGGTTTTGCAAGCTTTCCGTGGAAGTTTTCAAATCCTGGTAATCTCTTTGGACCTGTTTCATTCTTGGTAATTCATTCCTAAATTGCTCTTGTAACATTTCCATTTGTTTCCTATTTTCTTCTAATCTTTTATCTATTTCTTCTCTATGTGTATGGAACATTTCTTCCATTATAGTTTTCAGTTCATTTTTTTGTCTGAGAGATCATTGCAGGTATGTGGCTTATTTCTGCTTTAAGCTCTTTTATGGCCTGTTGGAGTTGTTTCATTTCAGATGCAATTGTTTCATAACTTGCAGGTATGTGGCTTCCTAGTTCCCCTGTATCCTCGCATTCAGGACTTGTTCTGGGTGGGGTTGAGTTCTGAGACTGCGTTTTGTTCTTCTGTCTTCCCATTTTTGGGTATCAGATTCAAAATATTGAGCAATAAATTACCCAGGCAGTTCACCAGGCAAAGGTCTGCGGCAGAGGCTGCTCCAATGACTCCTTCTCTTCAGGAGAATGCCCCTTAAGCTTTTTGCTGAGAGTTCTGCTTAAAAGGCTGTTCAGATGCTGGTTTGCTACTCCCTACCGAGAGCCCTGGGTGGGGTGTGTAAGACCGCTCCCCCACCCTCCCAGGGTTCCCTGCAGGTATAGGGACGGATCTCCTCCCCCACTCGGTGATCCGGTCACGAGCACAGATAGCTCACCAGTTTTCAGAGTCCCTGCAGGCAGGAAGGTTCCAAAGTGCCAGTTTTTTGTGCTATGCTCGCGATCCGCCGCTCGCCGCCACTTCTGTTTCCTCGCACTCTCCGGGTTTGGGGGAGGGAGCGGGATGCTCCGCTCCTCTGTGCTCCTCGCGCCACCTTGGCTGTGGGCTGCAGGCCACTGAGGGCCTTGGCTGCATAGCCTGCCTGATGCGTGGGAGATCTGAGACCGCCCCGCGTTGCCGCTGCTAAAAAGCCGATTTCTGACGGGAGTTGCTGGCAAGCTGTGCCGGTTTGGGAGGCGGGAGGGATCGAGCTGGCTGTGCCCCCAGGGCGCTCGGACCCAGACAAGCCACCTCCCCGCATGGAGCGTCTCTGGTGCCCAGCATTCGGGGCTTTCCTGCGCCTCGCCACGGCAATTTGGGCCGCCCTACAGCGTCTCCCCCGGTAACTCAGAGAAACACGTTCAGTTTGAACTTCCCAGCCCAGGTCCCGGCATTCACACTCGCCAAGTCTGTCTCGAGCTGGTGGTGTTTATCAAGGAGGATCGCTCCTTTGCTGCTCACCTGGTCGCCATCTTCCCGGAAGTCAAAGATAGACAACTTTTGGCATATAACAAAGAATCCAGTAGTTGCTGACACTGTTCATCTGCTTAGCAATAGCAGCAGATGATCTAGCTGTTTTCAGTACTACCACCCTTGACTGACAGTTTGGTCATATGATTAATACTCATGTTCACGAGATCGCTGCAGCATCTCCAGACATCATAATCAAGTTCCTGACAAGAAAAGAGAAGAGGGCAAAAAGCCCTTTCCTTATAAGGCTTTGTCTTTCCTTTGGGAAAGGACTCTTTGCCCAGAACACTTCCCTTTTTCTCTTATTAGACAGATCACATGGCTACTCTTAGAACAAGGGAATGAGATCACTACTCTGATTTCGACCAATCAGGATTGATTTCCTGGGTTGGAGAAGCATCACCTCATGCTGGCATTCTTTTCCACTGCTGTTCTCACCAACACATTGACCATCTGGGTCAAATGGGCAGGGTAGGAAGGACAGGCCACAGACTGGGAACAGACACACTATTGCAGGTGTGGCTTGGTTTAACCTGAGGGTCCAGCCAGGAATACCATGTGGAAGCCTGGTCACCAGCTCTGCGACAGGCCAGAAGTTCTCAAGTTCCCCAGGGAAGAGGGAAGCCAACTAGCGACAGTGCAAGTGTGAGTGACCCTGCTCCCTTTATCCTGACCCCCAGCCTGGGAAGGAACCCAGGGCCTTCACCCTGAACAATATGCTCAGGGTCTTGCTAAGTCAATTTCCCAGGCTGATCTCAAACTTGCCATCCTCCTGCCTCAGTCTGCCAGAGTGCTGGGGCGAGAGGTGTGCAACCCACCACTGTAAAGCTGTACATGCACATGGAGGGAAGAGGCGCCAGGCTGAAGAGGCCTGACAAATCCCCACAGGCACAGTCACAGAGGACGAGCCTTCACACACCTTGCGAGGAAGGTTTGGGATGCCTCTCAAGCCTTTCTAGCTCATTCATCAGAGATGACCTTGAGGACCATGGTGGTTGATTGGTGGCTCCCAGTCAGAACCTGTGAATGTGGCCTTATTTAGAAAAGGGGTCTTTGCATCTGTAATTAAGAATCTCAAGATAAGCTCATCTAAATCCAACGGAAAATCCCTTTACTTCAAGGTATTCAGGTCCAGGTGGTACAAGGAAGATTATAAGACAGAGGCACAAGCCAGGAGCACCCAGGGTCACCAAGAGTGGGCATGGGGTCCTTTACCACACAGTCTCTAAAGGCCACCAAGGAGCACCGCCCTGGAGACAGCTTGACTGCAGACATCCAGGCCTCTGGGCTCTGAGCCACCAAGTTCTGCTGTTTTCAGCCACTGAATCTGTGCTCTGTGGCACAGAAGCCCTAGTAATGCAAGAACTGCATTACCTCAGGGGCAGCGTGGGCTGAAATGGTTATAACCAGAAGCCTAGACAACCAGAGCCAGGCGGAAATGGAACACTATGAGGCATGAAGGTGACTCAGAGCTGTGAGAGGACATCAAGGGGCATAAGTGAAGCTTCTTACCCCTTAAGCGTCCCTTTGTGCTCTTGCCACAAGCACATTTGAGCAGTGTCGTAGTTACTTTTCTCATTGCTGAAACAAATACCCAACATCCAAAGTTAAAGGAAAAAGGTTTACCTGACAGTTGATAGAGGCTGACTGGATACAAAGCAGGGTGGATGGCAAACAGGCATCGCAGGGGAGAACCAGTCCATGGCAAGCAGAAGGTAGCAAAACAAAGGCAAGGAAAAACAGCGATGGCTACAGCTCTTTCCATCCCTCATATCTTATCCAGGCTACTCCGGGCAGGCAGCGCTCACACCCTCAATCTTCGTGTCCTTCAGCCTAGCACTGCACCGTGACTCACTCCCAGTGTCACACACTCTAGCCCCAGCCATCTATGAGAAAGCCCCACCTATGACTGCAGGAGGCTGTGGGGCACATCTAAATACAAACTAGAACAAGCAGGCAAGATGGTTTTCCTGTGAGCATGAAGCACAAAGTCAGCCTGCATTCTCTTGCCTTGTCAGCTTGGTGCATTTAGTCCCCAGCTGTTTCTAGAGCACAGATCAGCAGGCACTGGGCTAAGACTTGAGACACAGGTGACCGGGGCACAAGCCTGGCATCAAGGTATCCAGGTCCAGGTGGCACAGGGAAGCAGACAGCCACTGTGTGCTCAGGATATCTGCAGGGCAGTGTGGGAGAAATTATCAGATGGTAAAATTCCAAGGGCCAGATCTGGGCTTGGGAAAGCTAGGAGCCACCTGTACTGGGTTAGGAAGTTTGAAAGAAAGAGAAGAAACTCCTCACCACATGAGACAGAGTCTCCTCCCTTTCCAGAAACTGATGGCCAGAAACAGGGTCCTCACTGAGACCCCTGTGTAGGACAGTGGCAGAGGTAGGAACAGCACCGAGTTCCAACAGTGCCCACAGCTGTAGCTCTGTTCGTGGCCCTGGTGGCACAGTGCATCATTTTGGGAGTGTGCCTAGCACCAGTGACTCACCCAGATCCAGCCTAGAGCGTGCTTCTGTCTGGGTCCCTGGGATCCTCGATCATGTGGTGTTCAAGCCTGGCGTTGGCTTCCTGAGCTCTGTGTGAGCTTTGCAATGCTGGATTTTAAAATTTTTCCAGATTGCTTTGTTGCTTAACTTAGCCAGTCTTTGTTTCTGCTTCTTAGAGATTAAAAATCCTGATGGACCATCACGCCAGCCTCAATCCAATGCTATTTCACAGCAACATGTGCAGAAGGCCCCTTAGTGGAAGGGGTGGGGTGGGGCACAACCTGGCCTTTCAAATGCACGGGTGATCTGGGATCATAAACAAGCTCTGGGGTGATACCTCTGTGTTCCACTCTTGGTGACCCCACCCTCACCGAATAGCTACCCCAAGACAGCAAGTGAGAAGCGAGACCTCTCCTCTGCCACATCCTTCTCTGCTTTAATCATGACTCAGGCAGGGGACAGAATCAAAATATGGACACAAATTCCACACAACTGTGTGAAGAAGCTGGCATACATGGAGGAGTGTCTGCCCTATCCTGTCCCTAGTATTCACTGAGCTCTGGCTGCATGTCAGGCACAGCCTTTCCATGTGTTACCCATGTTGTTCTGAAAACAACCAAGGGGTGCCAAGAGTCCCACGGGCCAAAAGCAGAAGCTGACCAGTGAGCATGTAGGCACTCTGGAGAGTCAGTCCAGGCTGGCTGTCTATCACGTGTGGGAAACAAACGGGCTTGCAGTGGCTGAAATCTCAAAGGTTTCTCCTTCACACTGCCTTCCACCCATTGCAAGCTGGCAGGGGCTCTACTCTGAAGCACCCTCATGGGACCCCAGCTGATACATCCTCTGGGATAGTGGGAGCACCAGGGAGAGGGTCAGTGGGATGAGAGCGAGCAAACTGCACACCTCTCCGAGACTCTCCTGCTGACTTTAGCACTCCCACGTACCTCTCATGGCCCAGAGTAAGTCATGTGATTTCGTGGAAGTAGGAAGTGCGGTTGGCCTCACATCAGAAGAGGAGAAATCGATCACTATTGGGCTTTGCTAGTGGCTACCGCTTTGGTGGAGCCACAGTCTGCAACCAGGCAGCCTGATTCCCTGCAGACTCCTCTCAGGCTCTTCCTTCTCCTCTCCCCCCGCCTTTTTCTATTTCCCCCTCTCTGTCTCACTTTCTCTCCCTCCCCCACCCATTCTCCCTCTCTCTATTTGCAAATTAAGACTTTGGAGACAAAAGAAATTGAGAACCAGTAAGATTCGCTGGTCCTCTGTTCCAGACTACATGCAAATTGGCCGGACTAAGTGACTTGTACATTTGTTCTTAGATATATGTGAGAATCGTTAATATATTGTTCAAACCTGACCATCACTCCCCTCTTTTTTTATTGTAGCTTATTGTCCAAAACCAATCTCTCAGGGACACATGGCATTAATCTTTATAAAATGACACCCCCTAAGCCCACCAAAATGGACAAAGTCCTCTTAGGTCATTTTTACTTTGAAACAGTTTGTTGTTTTAGACTGTCACTAGATTTTTAAAAGAAGTAATAGCTGGTTAAAATACATTTATTTCACATGATTACATTTTCCAAGCAAAATGCGATCATCTGCTTAAATCACTACAGGGTAGTTCTGTTTGGGAGGGAACGAAAAGAACACCTTAATTGTAGCAACAAAAATAACCCAATGCAGTTAAAGATCTATGGGGTAAACAACTGCAGGGGTGTGCATATCTCACCTACATCTCAGTGTGTCCCATAGGGATTTGAACATTTTTAAAAAATCTTTTTCTCCACACACAGATACTTGCAGGGAGGCAGCACCTATGACTAAAGTTCCAGGACAGGCGCCCCCTTCCTGTGGACCCACTGTCCCCCTCAGCTGTTATTAGCCTTGGACTCAGACAGTCGCAGTTCCAGAGCCGCATGTCCTCAGAACAAGCCCGTTCCCTGAGAAGGAAATGGAGCCCACATGGTCATAGCCCCAAAACCTCAGCGTACATCCCTAGCTCAGCAACTTTCCACCTGGCCACTGTGGCCCCAGGTGAGCAGCCTGAGTGTGAACATGACCGGTTGTGTCACCATGGCTGCTCCACTGGCCCATTTCAACCTCAGTTTTCTCTGCTGTGCAAAGAGCATCCCACCCCCCTAAGGATCCTAACCAGAGTGCCTACAACAGGGATGGCAAACACATTTCAGTTACTGCCAACTCCAGTCAACAGAAATGGGTGTCAGAGTCCCAGGAAGCACAGCCTCGCTTCCCTCACCTCACCTCTCATTTCCTGTGTCTGCTCTGCTTGCCTGGAAGTATTGAGGGACAGCCTCAAATCAGCTACCCTTTCTCCTGATCCTGACGAAGGTCCCTGCCACTGGAGCTCTCACCCAGCCTTCCACCTCCAGGCCTACTTGTGAGTCTGGTGACAGCAGCCACTCCCAGGTACCTGCTGCTCCTGAGAACCTAGACAGGAGCTGACATGACTGTTCTCTGTGGTTAGCGCTGGGCAGAACAACTGTGTACCACGTGTCCTGCACTTCTCCAGTGAATCAGCAGTTGGAGCCATCTTCAGTCCCCGCAGTTGGGCTTTGCACAAATCCAGAGCCACTTAAATGAAGAAGCTGGAAGGGGTCTGAGGTCAGAGCCCTCGGGTCCAGCACTAAAGAACGAGCCTCTGAGTTTCCTCTCTTGGTTGCATTTCTGAGCTTGACCCCATTAAACACTGTACAATGGTGACAAAGGGTGAGACCTTGGCGGTCTGCCCAGGCCACTATTAAACAAGGGATCCCTACTGGTGCATGGCAGATTCCTGGTGAAAAGCATCTTTTTTGCTTTAAATTACTCCTGCTTGAGTGGCAGGAAATTATGGTTGCTTCTTTTGCTTCCAAGAAGCCCATAGAAAGAACAAATAAAGGCGCATTCTATCTCCACACACTCTTCCAGAAGGTGGAGATGCAGAGGTGAAGGAAACAGACAGAAATCCCTGCCTTATGGGGCTTGTGTGCTACGGAGGGAGGCAGCTGAGAAACAAGGCAGAGAAGTCAACTCAAGCTCTGCCAGCAGTGATGCTGGGGGAAGGTGGAGCCATTGAGGAGGTTTCCTGCAGTCTATCTTAGTTTTCTAGGACTGCTGTAAAAAGTTCCATGAGTTGAGTGGCTGAAAACAGCAGAAATTTATTCTTTAGTAGGCTAGGAGACCACGAGTCCAAAACAAGTGTCCACAGCACTGGTCCTTTCTGGAAGGCTGGAAAGAGAATCCTCTCTGTTGCTCCCGTCTCCTATTGCTGGGGCTCTTGCTGTTCCTTGAGTGTGGCTGTGTAACCCCAGTGTGCCCTGCTGTCACCTGGCCTTTTTCCCTGTGTCTGAGTCTTTTCCTGAAGGACTCAGTCCTGAGACTGCTGGCTTGCTCTAATGCCACAGAATCTCGTCGAAAGTAGTGACAGCTGCAGAGACCCCATTTCCAAATGGAGTTCCAGAGACCCATGTGAGGGAGAGATGACACTTCTCAACCCAGTGCGGTACTGAGACCCAGCGTGAGGAAATAAGCATCAAGACAGCTGAGGAGGTGCTGCAGGCAAGGACAGAGGGAACGCAAGGGCTCCCAGGAAGTGTGTGCCCACATGGCCCTTGCAGAAGAAGCTAACAGACTCCTCTAGAACACGCTGTGCAGAGCTGTGGAGATTCGGAGGAGGAAGACTCTACACCTTCCCCCTCAACCCGGCTACCTCATTCTCCTCTCTCCAGGACATAATCGCGCATCTAAGGATCCTGCTTCAAGACAAGGAAATGTGGCGGCATCACATGCCTGTAGGCTGAGGCAGGAGGATCTCAAGTTCAAGCCCAGCCTGGGCAATTTTGTTTTTTAATGTCTCAAAGTAAAAAATAAAAAGGGCTGAGGAGGTAGTTCAGATCATGGGTGCAATCCTCAGTACTGAAAGAAAAGAGAAAGAGAAAAGCCAGAGAGAGACAGAGAGAGACAGAGAGAGAGAACATCTGAGCACAGCTGCTCACCGTCAGAGCGGTTGAACGTCAGAAGATCCCATGTTTAATGCTCCTCTCAGGAACTCCTCCCCTTCCAGCCACCATTTTCCAGGCTTTACTGCTTCTGTGGGTCAGCAAGGGCTTCCTGTTGTCTCTTCAGTCTCTTCTCCTGATCTTTCTCAATGTTTTCGGAAGATTTGGATTAGGGACCCCCGTGAGATCTGTTGCCTAAACTGTGTGCACCGGGGCAGCCACGCCGCTCTACGCTGGATGAGGAAAGTGATACCGACTGGCTTTCACAGTTCCTAACGGCGTGGTGTCTGGTGTCTCATGTTGCTCCTTTTCCTGACTGGGGACAGTTCCTACAGAGACCCCACAGGACAGAGGTGAAGGAGCCCAAGTAAAATTTGGGCAACCTGAGCCCTAAAGTTAACGTGCTTTGAAATCCCACCCCAAGCCTTCACTGATACACTACGTGTAAAGAACTTGGCCTGTACACATAGTGAACACTTGGTCAGTGTTCAATCATCTTCAGCTTTTACTACTGATGCTGTCCTTGAGACACCTTCTTCCTCTCTCTCTCATCCAGAAAGAATTTTCCCACTACACAGGGAGCTCAAAGGCAGGAACTAGCCTCCTTGTAGCCATAACTCCAAGAGCATCTCCAGAATGTGCAGTCACTCCTGCCTCTGCCAAAGAGGATAAGAAAGAACCCCTGTGAGCCTGAGAACAGCAGAACCTGGGCCTCCAGGGAAGGTGGCCCAGAAGCCCTCAAGGACACTCAGGACAGGTCTAGACCTCAGTTGTACTTCCGTCATTCCACAAAACATGAAAACCAATGTATTGAGGAGCCACATATTCAGAGACAATCCCCTGCTAGGCAGACACGGAAAGAGGCACTCGCATGCCACAGAAAGAGGGCAGTGGAGCTGGTTTCTCCGCCCTTGGGGAGATTTGCTGTTCCAGCAGCAGTGTGTAGACCTGGAGGCCAGAGAGTGAGGGGTCAGCGTCCTGTTTTTTTATTAATATGCTTTTAATACATAATAGTTACATTCATTTTTTAAATATATATACCACTTTCAATTCCTTTAAAGACCTCCCTTCTCCCCTTCTTCTGCTCTTTCCACTTCTCCAAAAAGTCTGCCTCCTTGTTTCCTACCATCTCTTCTTTTACTCCTTAATTAATTTATATTTTGAGTTTCTCATATAAGGAAAACCATGAGATTCAACTTTCCATGTCTGGCTTATTTCACTCAACATTATGAACTCATGATCCATCCATTTCTAGTAAATAACCCAATTCCATTTTATGTGACTGAAAAATACCTTAAATGCACCACGGGAAATAATACCAAGAATCAGTAATTGGGATTGCATCAAATTAAAAAGCTTCTGCACAGCAAAATAATCAACAGAGTGAAGAGATGATCTACAGAGTGGGAAAAGTTTTGCCATCTACTCTTCTGACAGAGATTAATACCTAGAATATACAAAGATCTCAAAGGAAAAAAAGAAATGGCTCAATCAAAAAATGGGCAAATGAATGGAATACACTTTCTCAAAAGAAGTCCAAATGCCTTCATGCTTTAAATACTGCTAAACATCCGGGAGAGGCACACACTTCCCATCCCTGTGTAAGGTGCAGAAACTGAGGCTCAAAGTGGTCATGTTGGTGCCCAAGGTCACAGAGCACACAAGTGACTCCCACCCTCGAACAGTTTGCAGGGCTCATGGCTGAGCCAAGTGTGGGAGAGGTCAGGCTGCCTGGGGACCCAGCCTGCACATGTGGGCTCACCTCGGATTACTCTGCACAGCACAGCCTTCCCTGCTCCTCCGTGCTCCCCAAGCAGCTACGAGGAAAGGGGCTCCGGGGCCACAGTGTACTGAGTCTGCAGACTCAGTCTGCCCCTCCCACCTCCCTCCATAATTTTTCTGCAGTCTTTTGCAGAACAACTTCTACCTGAAGCACACTTCCCAGAGATGCATCCCATCATAGGCCTTTTCCATCTCCCATAAATGTGCCCTACAGGGGGACTCATCCCAAGAGCTTGATAAATGGAGGCAAACATTTTGTAGGGCTCTGTGGTTATTCTGCAGAAATCAAGTTAAGCCATCCAGGATAGCCTTGAGCAAGGAAAACTGCAAACTCCAGGAATGAGTGGGTAGGCCAGGCAGCCCCCCCACACTCACAAGGGAAGGTCTGTCAACAGACCGTGCGGGGAAGCACAGCACCAGCTGGGAAGGCGGCTTCTCCACCTCCACTGCCACGAGCCTAGGTGCCTCAGGCCTGGGTGCAGCACCATGGAGCAGAAGGGCACACAGCTGGTAAAGGGAGCAGGCCCTTGGCTTCTCTGGAGGCTTCCCTGCCTTCACCAGGGTCCAGGAAGGCGTGGCTCTTCCTGCCATATGCCACTGGACTGCAAGAGCTATTTGTACAGGACAACCAATCTGCTTCACATTGTCTGGTTTCCTGACGTGGCTGGCCTCACCTGTGAGGCTCCCCCTGCAGTGAAATCTGAACAATTTCTCCTCAGATGCTCAGAACTGGATCTCCTCATGGTGCTGTGTTTGTCTTTAAGCTTGGTACATAGTGAAACGATAGTGGATTTCCTCTTTCTTTTTTTTTTTTCTTTTTTTGCCTGCTCAGTGATTCTATTGGTCCTAGTGCAACTGGCAATTGCAGGGCTACATGACCCAGGACAGGCAATCACTATGGCCCATTCACCTGGCACAGAGGGGGTGGGGGCCCAACAAGCTGAGCACACACCACATTGTGACTATTCTTTGGGAGCCAATGGGAAGGAAATCTTTGCCTTTTGGAGGAGAGAGCAACAAGGGCATGGGACAAAGTGGAAAGAAAGAGCTGGGTTTCTGTCAGCTGCCCTGGGCAGTTCTGAAAGCCAAAAAGCCCCAGATCAAAGATGAGGCAGACTGCATGGATGGTGAAGGCTGCTTCCCAGGTAATAGACAGCTCTCTCCGCACTCTCACCTCACATGCTAGGAGGGAGTAAGGGGTGCTCTGGTACCTGATATACGGGCAATAAGCAATCCCAGAGGACTCTGCCCTTGAGACCTGTATCATCTCCCAGAGGATTAGGTGGACATATGGCTCTGAAGTGGACACAAACCTTCAGTCCGTAGCAGTCTCTAAGATCCCTGGCCCCTGGTAAGGAGGTGCCTATATTCTCTGTTATTCAAGTAAATATTTGTTTTGTAACTGCTATGAAGGGATCGTGAATAAGCTTCCCAATCAGTTCACGATATAGAAAGGCCTGGGGTCGCCCAGAGACAAAGTCAGTGTCAAAGTGTGTGGGCTGAGCACAGGGAGATGATCCACTGCTCAGGAGACAGAGGAAAGCAGACAGCATCTTGAAGCTAGTAAGAGCGCCTGCTGACAGGCAATCAAGAAATGGAGGCCTCAGACTCACAACTGTGAAAACTTGGGGCCCTTATACCACATGAGCTTGGAAAGAAAGGACCCCAAGATCCAGAGGACAATTCAGCCCTTCCGTTGCCTTGATATTAGCCTGAGGGACCCAGAGCAGAGAACTCCAGCCACACCATGCCTAGACCCCAGACCTCTGGAACCATTAACTAACCAAGGGATGCTATTTGAAGCTGCTGTTTGTGGTTATTTATGCATAGCAGTGGAAATCTAATACATCTGAAACACTGCGGCCAGGGGGCAGGAGGGATTCCTAGAACAAACCAGGTAAAGAGAAGGCGAAGGACTTGCGCTGCCTCCATCATTGCCACGCAGTACATTCCAGTGACCTTTTAAGAATGTGTCTGCGTTGTTCTTCACACTGACACCCAGAATAAGGCCTTTCCCCTGCAAATGTTTCTGTAACCAGCACATATTATTAAGCCCTGATGGTCTTACCGAAGGTTTCCAAGTGAACTCAACCCAAAAAGTTAGCAAGCCTAGGCCTGGGGAGGGTGTTTAAGGGAGACTTCATATGAATTCTGTTCATTCCTTTGAAAAGAAAAACTGCCATCCTCCTGTAAGCCCCTAACAGAGATGAGGATTAACAAGCGCACTGCCGCCACCCTCGGGCAGAGAAAACTCTGCAAGGGAGACCAGAGCGATGCGTATCCCAGGCTGCTCAAATAGGAGCAGGAGCCTTGGCCACCCTTTGGGTGGTGACTTTGGAAAACTGGCAAGAAAGATATTGATGGATAACAATAAAAGAGAAGTTCAACAGGGCACTACATCCCTTCGGCATTGCAGACTTACTGTACAGTGTGTCCTCACAGACAGGCAGCAGGAAGTGGTGTACAGAAATGAATTTGTGTGATTCTTGGGTGTTAAGTAGATTCTGCTTAGAAAGTGAAAACTACCCATTGCTTTTGTCATGGGCAAAACCCAAAAACCACAAAATATGTTAAAAGAAATTGGATTTTAAAAAAAACTTGTCTAAGAAAAATGACACATTTGTCATCTGTGCTTGGCCCCGCCCCTTCACACAAACCTAAACTGGAGTTCACCGTCCTCTTATTGGAAGTGTGACGATCAAGAAAATAAGCCACTGACCCACAGACATTATTTTAGAATAAAACACCTTTCATTTTATTCACAGGCGTTAGGATTCCGCTGAAGCCCTTGATCTTCAGGATCGTCTTTCAAGAGGCTTTCTTTGCCTGGGGCCCACGGAGTGCGCAGGGGAATGATGAAATCTTCCGCTGATGTGAGAAGCCCATTTGGAATGTGAAAAAAAATTTACTTAACGTTTCTAATTAAATTCTAACTTTGAGACCATGGTGTGGAAAAAACAAGTCTTCCCATGAACGATGGCTCCGCGTCTTCACAGGCATTTATGGGAGTCTGTGTGCCTTCCGCTCTGCAGATACGCGGTCAGGGAGCAAGCGGGAGAGCGCTGCCTCAAACACCCACGACTGCTCCGCTTCGGGTGGAGAAAACAAGGGTGCCACTTTCCTACTCTGGCTTTCCTGTATTTTCCAGTTTGTACTGAATGTAAATTATTTCACATTCAGAAGAAAACACTGTCACTTAAAAGCTTTCTAAAAATAATTTAAATTATTATGTAGGCCATGGCTGGTGGCAATTTTTAAACCTTTGTACATATTTACTTACTGAAACGCTAAAAGATGTAGGTCATTCGTTCTCAAACTTTTTGGTCATAGGATTCCAGCAGAAGCTTAAAAATTACTGAGGACCCTTAAGAGATTTGTGTGCGCGTACTCCTTTGAAATTAACTGCATTGGAAATTTAAACTAAGAAGATTTAAAAATATTTATTGTTAAAATTATAATAAGCCTACATATTAGCAGAACATATTTCCCAAAGCTTTTTCCCTAACTGTATTTCCCAAAGCTTACGTAACTTACTGCAGGGAACAGCATTGTTCTCAATTTTTGCAAATGGCTTTACTATTTGACAATTGGATTCTCGTGGGCTTCTACATTCTACCTGCTGTGATACAGCTATTTTTGGCTAGTGTATATGAAAAATATCTGGTCTCACAACACACAGACAGAGGCAAAGGGAGGGAAACCCTCAGCGCCTCCCTTTCCCTGCTTTAACCTGAAATGTGCTGGCAGTCCTGGGTGTGGAAGTGGAGCAGAAGACAGTGAGCCTGGAGGGACCGGGCACGACCCAGTGAAGGACACGGTGCGCGCCCCGCCCTGCCCTGCACCCGGGTCTGAGGGAAGTTGGATCCTCAGAAGTGCGAAATCAAGAGGAAGACTGGGGAGCCTGTGACTGAGTTTGCGGTGCAAGTTTGCGGTGCAATGTGGCCAGGCCCTCAGCGGGGAGACTGACTGTCCCCAGAGGGGAGCCCCAGTGGTCCCAAGTCAGGCATCTGCGTTGCTAGGAGCCCGCATTGTGGCTGGAACCCCAAGTGCGTCAGGAGGAGGAGGATTCCATGGGGCTGGGGTCAGCAGCCGTACTGGATGCTTTTCTGCGAGTGGACCAGGTGGTTCAGGAAATGCATAGCGATGTGGTCCTGGCTCAGGGCCTCGGGCTCCTGCCTGGGTCAGTCGCTGGGTGAAGTGAGAAGCAGCCTT
>PVLD010032240.1:0-14883 GCA_004027595.1 Dinomys branickii
AGGTAACATTATGTAGGACAGCATCCAGAGCTAATTCCCTTCTATGTTCTCTATAATTCTGTATTTCCTCAATCGTTTTTGTATTAACAGAAGTGAAGATAACTTTATATTATACAGCATCCAGTGCAAATTCCCTACTATCTTCTCTATAATTTGGTATTTTCTTTAATGTTTTTGTGTTAACTAATGTGAAGATAACTATGTAATACAACATCCAGGGGTAATTCCCTACTATATTCTGTATAACTTTGTATTTTCTGTATCGTTTATGGCTTTTCTGGTTCATATGTCTTCATTGTTTTGTCTTTAAAAGAAAATTTAAAAAAAAAAAGAATTACAACTTACTTGTTGTGTATCTGAACTTCACATTTAACTGAAGATGAGCACAGAGTTCCATATTCTAGCTTGCAGGGCTACTTCCAGGGGACATTTGGTACTGTTTGAAGAAATTTTTCATGGTCGTAATGGAGGGTGGGGGAATTCTGCACATCTAGTGGGTAGAGGCCAGAGATGCTGCTGGACATCCTACAATGCGCAGCATGCATTATCGTGCCAAAGAACTGTACAGTTCAAAACAGAATCGTGACGAGGTAAGCTGGTCTGAGCCTATTTTATCTTTTGGGCATTGTGAATAGAGTGCTTTGGGTCTTTGCCACCCATGCCCTCTTTGTTTCATCATACTGAGGATTGAACCCAAAGAGTGCTGAGCTACATCCATAGCTTGCTTATGTACGGATGTATGTATGTATGTATGTATGTATGCACGTATGTATGTATTAAAGACAGTGTTGCTGAGTTGCCCACACTGCCCTTGAGCTTGTCATCCTTCTGACTCAGCCTAAAGTAATTCATACTTATTTTAAGGGTTTATGAAAAGTTTGAAACCTGAAACGTGTATGTGTGTGTGTGTGAGTGTCTCTGTGCGCGTGTACAAAAAAAGCCCTCAAAAATCAAAATAAAATTTAAATGCCTTAGCCAGGGATGGTGATACATGTGTGTGATCCTAGCACCTAGAATGCTGAGGCAGGAATATTTTCATGAATTCGAGGCCAGCCTGAACTATACAGCAAGACTTTGTGTCCAAAAAAATTTTTAGAGGACAATATAATATCAGCCAATCACTTGCTGCCCAGTATTAAATGTAATGTGGGATGGAGATGCATTTTAACATGGTCCATACTATGTAGGTTAATCCTCTGAAAGAAATTGCATCTGGAGTTTACAAAGGTTTAAAAATAGCTTTGCAGACCAGACGTGGCAGCATATGCCTGTAATCCCAGCACTTGGGAGGCTGAGGCAAGAGAATCATTGTGAGTTCAAAGACCAACCTGGGCTACAAAGTGAGCTCAAGCCCATCCTGAACAGCATAGTGAGACCCTGTCTCAAAAAGACAAAAAGAAAAATAGCTTTGCAGAAACCAGGCATTATCCAAAATGTTGCTCCTGGGTTGGTGCATGGAAGGAGAGGAATGAGGTTTCAAAGGATGAGGATTTCAGAATGTAAATTCCCTTTAAAGAGCATCGTTGACTTGGGCGACTGAGGCAAGAGGATTGAAAATTTAAGGGCAACCTGAGTAACTTAGGGAGACCCTGTCTCAAAATTTAAAAATGAAAAGAACTGGGGTGAGGCTCAGGGGGAGAGGCGCTTCATTCAATCCCCAGCACTCAAGAAAAAAAGATCATAATGGAAACATCCAAGAAAGATCTGGGTGGAAACACAAGTCTGTTGTGAGATCAATGAACCGTCTCACCACTAATCTGGTCGAGCCCATGCCGTGGCTCTCCATGCCACTCCAAGAGACCAAGATTCCTGACCACCTCAAGAAGGACAAGTGACTAGAGCATGAGGAAGGTGCAACTTTCTCCCCACCACCCACCCCAGGATGGGCGGTGTAGCTGGAGATTGAGCTCTACAAAAATGAACAATGACATCTGATGAGCTTCCCGGATGATGAATACACGAATGTGCCAGCAGGCTGGTGTGCCCCACCTCCCCAGGAACAGAAGCTCAAGTGCTGGGGACCCTTCCAGACCCTGACCTATGGACACTTTAGCTGGCTGTTTATCTGTATCCTTTATGGGATCTTTTATAGTAAGGTGATAAACGTAGGTGTTGCCCTATTGCTGTGTGCCATCCTAGCAAATTAACTGAACCCCAGGAGCGGATCATGAGACTCCAGGTTATAGGTGGTCAGAACTGTTAGTCTGGGTGAAGCAGACAGTATCCCAAGAATAATGGTATTCATCTGATAATAGTGCAACGGGAACACACATGCATGTGTTCAAAGAGGTTGAGGTAAGGGGGAGTTTTTCTGCTTGTCTTCTGGGATGCTGGGTATTAATCCCAGGAATTTTGCTAGGTAAGCCCTCTATCAGGGAAGTTTTTAAAGGGAAAAATGAGGAGCACTGCATCATATATTTTAGCCACACAATCCCTGGCTACAATGATTACTAATGAGAATGGTGTCAGTATAATTGGGACAGAGAGCTGCCAGGCAGCTGTCCTTGTGAAGGCACTTACTGTGTGGGATTGTGGTGGCCTCTGCAAGCATGTGGTATGGCAGACTCATGTAAGGACCCTACCTTCATTACTTCCCAGCTTTATTTATTTTTGATTAGGGTTGCCTAACCAAAAGTGCCATTTTGATTCTTAGAATTTTTGGATTTCTTTCATAGTAGTTGACACTGCTTGCAGCTGGTGTCTGAAGTTTGGGGCAGTTTTGGAGGACTGAACCCACAATCCCATACCCCTTCCAGGTATGATTGTCAGAACTGAACTGAGGTCTTGTCCTCTGGAGACTATGTGAAAACCCCCACGTCTGCTCATGAAACTGATCTATGTTGAGTGTAGGAGTATATAAAAAACTTGTTTGTCCTTCAGAACTGTGTACCACAGGAAATGACCAAGAGCAAGAACTAAGGAACTCTGAGAAGGAAGAAAGTGTGGCCAGACAGACCATCGCCAAGCTAGACCCAGGCTGATGAATGAGGACAGAGCTTTGTCCTTACCCACCCCTGACTGTCACATGTGTCCCGCGAGCAATTCTCCATCAGGAATGATTTTGATGAGGAGATGTGGGAAACTAGGACCCCAAGAGTGAAGAGCCCGGGGCCTCATCAGCGCTAGGCAAGTGCTGTACCCCTGAGCTACATCCCTACCCCTGAGATGGTTTTTTATTTGGATATCTTTTTTTTGTTTTAGGGGTGTTGTTTGTTTGTTTTTGCCCACTTTTAATTCTAGAATTAGGTTACACTTGATTTTGTAAAACAAAATAGTGTTGTTTCCATGGTCCAATTAAAGGACTTGGAAAAAAAAAAAAACAGAAACAAAAAAAAGAGTGGATTGGCCATTTTAAAGTTACTTTCTGCCGGGTGTGGTGGCGTAGGCCTGTAATCTCAGCCCTTGGGAGGCTGAGACTAGAGAATTGTTGTGAGTCTGTATCCTGGGCTACAAAGTGAGCTCAAGGCCAGCCTGAGCTGCATAGTGAGACCCTGTCTCAAAAGGACAAAAAAACTTAAATTAAATTTAAAAATACAGTTACTTTCTTTGGTAGATGGGGATAGGGAAACAGAATAATAGGAAAATAGTGGATTAGTTAGCATCTAATCACTTCAGGTTACTTCTTTTGTGTAAGGATTAAGGCAGAGGGAAGTTCATTATCATGCCAACTGAAATTGGCCTATTTGGGGAATTGGGTTGTTCTTTTCATAATCCTGATTTTCTGGAAGGTCAGATAAACAGCTTAGTTTCAGTTTGGTGATGTGGAACTTTAGCACATGGCTGCTTTGGGGTCTTTATGCTGCTCTGTGCAGGCGTTTAGTCCAAAACAATGGCCTTCTGTTATTTTTATTTAAGCTTTGTAAGTAATAGAGAATGTGCTGAGAGTGGAAGCCGAGACAGGCCTTGTGGCAGTAAACCAGGTGAGAGCAGTGATTTGGATGAAATATTTATATCATTTATATATATATATATATATATATATATATATATATAAAACAGGCTCCCTGACATTTATATTGAAGAAATGAATTGGTGAGTTTTCCAGACCCTTTGGAGGGTTGTGAAAATAGTAATTACAGAACTGCCGTATTTTCAACTGTTTGAAGGCAAATATTTATCCATGATATAATGATTTAGACTTTCAGCTGGAGCCATAGCAACTCAGGAGTAACCTTTGTCTTAGCCTAATTAAAAGTAAATATTACTGAATACATGCATTTTGAGGATAAATCTCTCAAAACAGCTTTTACTGGGGGAAAATGATAAAAATAGTCCGCGGTAATTCAAGGATTGGAGCCTCCTATACCAAGTAGATTCTACTTAGTTTAACTGAACATTTGTTAAGACTTCCAATTATTTTTATTTATATAAACTCAGGGAGGAAGTGCTACCTAAGAAGTATCTCACACCGCTGTGCTAGGTGAGAGACTACAAGTGCTGTGAGGATCAACACTTTCACGAAAATGAATGTTCTGGGTACCATTTCAGATGTCAGTGAGCAGCCAAAGTCAATGGTGCTTGCACAACGATAAGCTCAGTTTGAGTACTGAGCTTATCAAATTATATCGTTTTTATGGCTAAAATGATGAAATGTCTATGACATTTTAGATTTGTAGTTGTAAACTAATGATCCACAGTGTGAGTTTTATGACATTCACAAGATTTGAAGATTTGAGACATTTTATATTAAAAACCAATCTGTGATATCTCAAAAACTGGGAAGATCAGTCCATGCAGTTGCTGTAGTCTTCCATTAAGTTATGTATTACAGTCTCTATCATGAATCTGCATCTCCATGAGACAGTTCACTACAGACTTCACCTCCTTTGTCCTACAGTCTACCCAGTGTACTTATGTCCATTATCTGCCCTGCAGGTATCTGCGTTTACGGCCCATTGGGATGCTGGTGACATTGGCCAAATGATCACACATCTCCTAATGAGCTTGGCTGATGGGACTGGCAATAACTTACGTTTTATGGTAGAATAAGGGCTAGTGGTATAATTTAGCCTTAGAGCATCCACTTAGCCTGCACAGGCCCTGGGTTTCATTGGAAGAAGAGGAAGAAGAGAAGGAGGAGGAGGAGGAGGAGGAACAGTTGTTGGTGGTGACTGTAGTACTGTGACGATCTTCCTTATATCTGTTATGCTTGTGCAATCATGAACCTGTTGGTCAGAGGTGGTCTAATTCTATCCTACTCGTTATTTAGCACATTTTATTAATAGTAACATTTGATGTGGTAGAGTGTGATTCAGCTTGTCTATTCCACTTCTCATGTTTTCCCTCTGAGTCAGCATTACCTAGATACTAATGCTGACCAAAATTAGACCACACGTTTTCAACCCCAAAATGCTGAATGATTAAAAAATTTCTTAACATTGATTGCGTATGTAGGTCACGTATTAGCCAAGTTTGTAGTTCTGTGATGTATGTGCTGCTGCTACAGAGCCAGAGGGAAAAATGCAATGACATCTTCTCAGTTGTGCAAGTATCATTATATTATAATGAATAGAAAATATTAAATTGGGCTGATGAGTCATATTATAGTAATCCAATATTTCTCTTGCAGAGTCCCTGAGGTTTACACAAGGAAATTTTTACTAATAACAAGAAGGGTGATTCTGAGGCATGTGCTTCTCAGTGCTTTGGTCTTTGTTTACTACTTGTATGGTCTGGATGAGGAGCTTAGATTTTTGATTGTTTCATTTTATGTGTGCTACTGGAGATTGAACCTAGGGAATGCTCAGCGTCACCTTAACCCCCACCCACCCATCCCCTTCCTTTTATTAACATTTATTCTTAGATAGAGTTTTTTTAAGTTACCCACGCAGGCCTCCAACTTGAGATCCTCTTGCCTCAGCCACTTGGGAGTGTAGTATACCACCACATGAACTTTAGGGTTTTAACTTTTCTCAGCCTCAGTTTGGTCAAGATTAAATAAAATAAAATATGTGAAAGCTTGAAGGACAGTGCCTGGCATGCAGTAGGACCAATCATAGTACAGTTGTCCCTGGTGGTTGGTTGTATCTTCCCCATAGATATCAAGATATAAAAATGCTCAAGATCCCTGTATAAAATGGTGTATATTTGCATATAACCCACATATATCCTCTCATATACATTGAATTATGTCTAGATTACTTATATTACCCAATACAGTACACATGCTAGATAAGTAACTGTTATACTTGCTTGTTTAGGGAATAATAAAAGTCTGTATCTGTTCATTACAGATGTCTTATGGTTTGTGTCTGGATGTCCCCCCAGATCCACTCGCAGTCATGGGGTGGCGTCTAGAGTTTATGATTGACTCATGGTACAATGTTGGGATTATGGGTGTGAGGGCTACACCCGTGCTGGGCGAGTAGTTTGCATACAGTGTAAGGGAGGGGAGGAGGCTGCTGGCTGCCATCCCTCCCTTTTTGCTCTTGTTGCCTTTGCTGTTTTCTGCTGCCATGAACTGTTGCCCTCTGCCTTGTGCTGCTCTGCCTTGGAGCCAGCTGAGTACAGTATAGACTGAAACCTCTACAAATAGTGAGCTAAGTAAACCTTTCCCTCCTTAATTTTGAGTGTCAAGTATTTTGTCTCAGCAATGAGAGAAAAATAACCCATACAGAATTTGGGACCAGAGGAGTGGGGTTGTTGCTGTGACTGTAGCTGACCATGTGATTCAAGAGCCTTTGGAAATGGCTTGTGGAAAGTGTAAAGGTTCGGAGATTTCATCTGAAAGAGAAACACTAGAACACCTTTGGTTGTTCTGTATGGAAGATTCTAGTCAGAGCTCAGAAGACCAGAAGGCTGATAGAAATTCTGCCAGTAAAGACCAGGTTTGGGAGGTTTCTGCTGAGAAGGTCTGCATTGAGTGCTGGACGCCAGATGATGTGTATTATAGCTTAGCAGATAGTTTGTCTGCATTTTGCTCATGTCCAGAGACTTTGCCTAAGACTGAGATTAAGGGCAGTGGACTGATTAATCTGGCAGAGGAAATTTGAATGCAGTAGAATATTGGGGCAGCGGCATGGCTATTGTTGGGGGCTTTTAGTCAGATTTATATTGCAAGTCAAGAGCAAAGACCCCAGCAGGATGTTCTAAAACGTTAAGAGTTTGGCCAGGAAAGAAGCTCCAGTAAAGCTGTGGACTACAAAGCTAGAGCTGAGGAGATCTTGATTGCTGAGAAGGAACAGGAGAATAGAAAAGATGGCCTGAGGGCACCACAAGAAGCAGCAAGTCTCCGCCCTTTGCAGCCTCAAACCTGCAAAGGCAAAAGACTTTGCTTTGAGAAGAAAACTGCAGAGCACCATGTTCCAGAATGACGGCAGCATAGAGAATTTATTCCACAGAATTGGATTCAGAGTGCCCAGTGATCCAGGCACTTGACTCCTACGGCCAAGAGTGAGCAAAGCTTGGCTACTGCTCCAGCTAACAGCAGACTTTGGCATCATCCACATTGCACTGGTTTTAGGTGCATACAGAATGCAAGAGTTCTGAGTTGAAGAAGGCTTCCACCTAGATTTCAGAAGGCCTGTGAGGCCAGGCAGTGTGCCCCTGACAGGGCAGTGTATGAAGCTGTGAGTGTGAAGGAAAAGGTGCACTGGAAACCACAGCAGTTTGGAAAAGCCAGGAATGTGGATTGTCTGAGGAGAGCTACTAGGAGTGAGCAAAATGGGCCCAAGAGTGAAGCCAGAGGAGCTACGAGCAATGGAAGTGCCGTAGGGATGGACCCACACAAGCCCTTTGGAGCTTACAATGTACCACAGATTGTTTCAGGTGTTCCACATGGAACTATAACACTCACTGTTAGCCCTGCTGGATTTTGGACTTGCTTTGGTCCCAGTGCATTGTATCCTCCTGTTCGTACCTTTTGGAATGGTAATGTTTACCTTGTGCTATTGAATGTTGAAAATGTTTAACTTTGTGTTCATTTGTACAGGGGCTCACAGCTGAGTTTGCCTTACATCTCGGAGGAGACTTGGGACTTGGACTTTTCAGCAATGCTGAAGCTGTTAGGACATTGGCAACTGTTAGGGATGGACTAGAATGTCTTTTGCATAAAGGGATGTACATGAGAGTAGGCCAGGGCCTCAAAGTTATGGTTTGTGTCCGGATGTCCCCCCAGATCCACTCGCAGTCATGGGGCAGACTTCTAGAGTTTATGATTGATTCATGATCCAATGCTGGGATTATAGGTGTGAGTGCCACACCCACGCTGGGCAGGTAGTTTGCATACAGTGTAAGGGAGGGGAGGAGGCTGCTGGCTGCCGCTCCTCCCTTTTTGCTCTTGTTGCCTTTGCTGTTTTCTGCCGCCATGAACTGTTGCCCTCTGCCATGTGCGTGTGCGTATGTGTGTGCCAGTGCGTGTGCATGTGTGTTTGTGCGTGTGTTTGTGTGTGTGTGTGTGTGTGTGTGCGTGTGAAGCTATTCCAGGAGAAGGATGTGGGAAGCATGAAATAACTGGGCCATGATATATGCCAAACAAAGGCTTTCCATTTTATTTTACTTATGCTTCTAAAAATTTACTGTGCTTGAGCTGGGCGTGCTGGTACACTCCTGTAATCCCTGCACTCAGGAGGCTGCCAAGAGGATGTCTGGGAGTTCAAGGCCAGCCTGGGCTACATAGTGAGTTCAAGGTCAGCCTGAACCAGGAAGGGAGACCCTATCTCCAATAAACAAACAAACAAAAATAAAACAAAAATTTACTGTGCTCCTAACTGAAGGGCCTTAATATCTCTATGGTGTTAATTGGAGCTTTAACATCTCTGTGAGTCCTTGAAAGTAACAGTGGGGACTAAGAGTTACCTTCAAAAACCTATTTTAAAGCAGAGTTTCACAGATTAATTCAATCATTCCTTCTTTATGGCTGATGATAAAAGTATATCAGTTCATTGTGGTTAGATATGGTGCTTGCTTCATAAAGTTCATCATTTTTATTTCTTTTTGTTTTTGAGACAGCATCTTGCTATGTAGTTCAGGCTGGCCTTGAACTTGAGGCAATCCTCCTGCCTCTACCTCCTGAGTGCTGGGATTACAGATGTGCACTACCACACCCGACAATCTCATCACTTTTCTACCTGTGTAGTCAATCCTTTCCTTTTTTGTTTTTTGTTTTGTTTGCCTGTGATTTCAGTTCCAGCATCAAGCCAGGGCTCTGGGCTCTAGGAAGTGCCTGTGCCCCTGAGCCACAGTATGACCTCAGGCCATCCTGCAGATTCCATTGCCGTTGGTCATCCCAAGCCCATGCAGTTTCTCATAGAGGAACTCATTACCCGAGGTGCGGCCCATGGAAGCAACCTCAGCATCACTTGAAAACATCCAAAATCTCAGACTCTTGCCCCAAACCACCTAGAGCAGAAAGTGATTTTTAACACATTAAAATTTGAGAGATACTGATGTATTTTCTCACTGGAATCTTCCAGCTGATTCCCCTGCATCTAGTTTTAGTCTACACAGCCCCTCCAGTGCATCCTTCCTGATATGATCTGATGATCTTTCAGATGTGCTGTCTCCATCCTGCTTAAAATCCTTTAGTTCTCTGAGGCCTTTGGAGGATTTTCAAACTCCTTAGATCTCAAAGACAAGCATGGCTCTTTTCCCCCTAGCCAGCCTCACCTCTGCTGGGCCCTGGCTTGTATCTATATTGCACTTCATTACCGGGTAGCTCAGGGGTTGGGCACATGCGCCTTTGTGCCACATGGGCTTGTTTCTGTACCCAGCCCCAGCTACAGTGTGACCCTGTGGCATTGTCACTAGATAGCGCTGAGGCTGTGTTTTCACCTGCGAACACAAACAAAAACTCTGGGGGAAAGGAAGGGTAATGGGAAGTTATCCCATAGGTCTGGCATACATGTAATGTGCACAGTGCCTGGCAAAGAACAAATTCTGAACAGAACAGCCATTGTCATTGCACTTCTCAGCGCCATCAGGTTCATACCTTTACGCCTTTGCACCCGCTATCCCAGCTGCCAGGAAACCTTTTACTTCTTACCTGATAAATTCCTATTCATCTCTCAAAACCCAGCTCAGATATCACCTCCTCTAGGAGGCCTAACTGTCACCTTCATCTAAATCAGTGTTCCTTGGCATTTGTTACCCCTACTACAGCACTTTCACAGATGCTGTACTGTTACAGGCGTCTTTGATGACTCAAATGGGGGAAATCAGGTATTAATAGTCATATATTAATAAATACAGCTTATTCATAGAGAGAACCTAGCAAAATAGGGCATTCCCAGTGAAATAAATCTAAGCCCTTGTGGAAACCTTTACATGGCTTCTCATGAGGATTTCTCTGTGTGTTTTGTAGAATATGGTTTTGAGGATTTAGTAGCTGTCATCTAAGAAGAGGGCTGTCTGTTCAAAGAAGTGTGGAAACACAGGGCTACACAAAGTTGAACAGGGCTCAGAGCTTCAGCTCAGACGTTAATATTTGTAACAGATCTGTGGGGGGCGCTACACTGTGCAGGGACCACCTACATCAGCCCACGGCTTCTGAGTAACATGGCTTCTGCATGGCTGGACCATGGCATCTAGCATAGTCTCTGGCACTGGCTAGAGGATAATAATAGTTGTGGAAAAGCCACTGTTGTCTAAGGGAGACAGAAATTAGTTCAGTGGTAGTAGAGAGTAGGGCTAGATTATAGGTTAGCAAATTGAGATTTACCTACACAATGTCATCAATATCTGTAAATCAAAATACAACTTTCCTGGTCTGAATGACTGGCTGAAACAGAGGTGCATCCACTGAGGGGGAGATACAGAAGTTGTTTCTGGAGAAAAGACCCTGACCTTGAGGTGTTTCTAGGATAGTCACGCTAGTAGCTCTTCAACTGGGAGCCGTATATACACATCTGGAAGTGTAGATTGTGAACTTTCAGCACCACCACACTCATTGTACTATTTCTTGTAGGTCTTCCCTTTCCCAGAGAGCAGCAGCCCTGTGCAGGTGATGATGGAACACTGAAGAGACTGAGATTCGGGCCTATACATATGTGGTAAATGTGAATGGAAAGATTTTATTCCTGGACAGAACAGTATTTGGGATGTTCCAGAAATATCAGTCCCACATGCAGTGGGATGTTATTGAATCAGTTCTACAACTGAGTCAATCAGGTGAGCATAGACACGGAATATAGCAGCTCTGTTAAGTTATGACTAATCTACATACAAGTTAGGGAGTATGTAAAGGAATTTTTCCTGTTTACTCAGTTCATTCATTCAACAAACATTTGCTGTGTACCTACCATGTGCCACTTGATATCCTAGCTTTGATAACTTGAAAGTGAACAGAACACATTTTTCCTATATGGATATAGTAGTGTAAACACATAATTTGTACAGATGGTGTAGGACTCACACACACAGTTTTGGTAAGTACTATAACTTAACATGGTATTTCTAAAAGATTGCTTAATAATAGAAGCATCAAACGTCTTTGAAATTACACATCCTTTGATTCAGCAATTTCAATTCAAGGAATAAGGAAATAAAGCCCATCTATAAAGCTTTAACTGCTCCTCACAGCTTTGTTGAGTGCTCAAAAAGTGAAGAACAGCCTGCTTGCCTCCAAAACCAAGGAGATTATGTACATTTTTCAGCATCAGTAAGCCAGGGGAGGTTTTAAAGCAGGGGAATGGTGGTGTGTGTGTGTGTGTGTGTGTGTGTGTGTGTGTGGTTTTAAAAACAGTATGGAGGATGGTTTCTAGAAGAAAAATTATAAATGGTTTTGGCTATAGTCTACATCAGAAATGTGAAGTTGAGTGCAGTGGGGGATGGGAAGAATGGTATCTTCGAGGTAGAATCAGTAGGATTTGTTGACTGCCTACATGGGATATAGGCGAATACGGCACAAGGGTAAAGCTGAGGTTTCTAGTTCAGTTGGAGCAGGTCTCATTTTGACCATGTTCAGGTTGAGGCTGTAAATCCCTGTTTATTGCCATGGATTCATTGAGAAGCAACACCTCTGAGAGGTGGTGTGAGCAGTGGGTAAAAGTCTGCACTTTGAGACTTGCTGGGTGAGTTTGAATCCTGGTTCTGCCACGTATTAGGGAAGCAGTGTACTCTGCCTCTCTAACCCACAATCTCAATCTCACAGGGCACAGTTAAGAGGATGGAGTCCAGAAACATAGGTCTTGTAAAGTCCCAACATAGAGTAGCCACTCAGCATGTGTCTGCCATCAAGGACAGTGCCTGAATGAAGAAATATCCCCACGTGGCCCAGGATTTGTTTCAGAAACCCACACCTCCGTGCATGCATGGAGCCTTAGCTTTCCTCACAATAACTTCCTGCTGCATCACGATAACCACGCGATTGCACTCTTAAAACACTTCATCCACAAAGACCCCCTGCTGTTTGGACAGATGCAGGATGTCAGGGCTAAGACTTGAGCATATCTTTCCTCAGCTTCTTTTCTTTCTCACAAGCTTCCCTTAAAAGCAGCATATCCTGTGCTTTCTGTACTCCCTAACTCTATTTTATCTTCTGAACTCATAACTCATGTCTTAGCTGTTTTCCTAGGATGACTCAGTATTTCTGAGCCAGGGGTGGGACGCGGCTGGTGTGGAGGCATAAGCCGGGAGGGGTGGGGAATGAGAAGAGATGGTCAAGGTACACACTGGGGAATCTTGACTGATGAGGAGTAGTGGAGAAAGAGTATGTAAGTGCCACAAAGAAAGTAGGGCTGGAGGGAGAGCCAGGAGTAGCAGGGGAGAGAAGGGTTCTAAAAGTCAGGTGGGGCAATACTGAACAACTTCCGGGAAGATGGCGACCAGGTGAGAGGCAGAGGGAAACTCTCCCAGAGACGGATCTTTCACACGCGGGTGCCGGGTCTGCGGCTGTGAAATTCGAACTGAACCTGTTGCTCTGCGCTGCCTGAGCATGAACGGGTCAGCTGGATATGCCGCGGCGAGAAGTGGGCGGGCCCTGAAAGCTGGGTGCCCGAGGTGATCGGGGCTGTGCGGGCCGTGGTTCGGCCCAGTCTCGCGTAACACCGAGTGCGATCGCAGTGGGACGGACCCGCCCATCTCCCAAACCCGAATGGCTCACAGGCGGCCCCGACCAGGAATTTTTGGAGGCAACGGAGCAGAGCAAACTGGGAGAACGCGTTCCTCCGGCAGACTGTGCTAATCCACGCAACTGAACTGGATCCTGCTCAGAGCCCTGACCCCGCAGCCGGTGCCATCCTCAGCGGGAGAGCATCAGCGGCTCCTGCGAGAATGCCGAGGAGGCAGGGGAGTGCCGGGATCTCCTGCTGGCACGGATCTCGGAACGGGTGAGCCGAGTGAGCACTGCAACAGGATTTCTGAGTCGGGAAGAAGCTCGACACAAGGAGACACATCTGAGTGGCTTTCCTGCCTGCACGATCCCAGGGTGAGTTGATTGGGCACCCTGACCGGTTTTTTTGAGTCGGGGAGAAACTCCGCCCAGTGAGGGACATCCGAGCAGCACTTCTGACTGCACTGTCCCCGGAACGGAAGAGCTGGCTGGGCGCCCCGACAGAATTTTTGAGTGGGGGAGGAGATCCACCCAGGGAGGAACACCTGAGCAGCCCCCTGCCGGCAAGGTCCCTGGGGCGGCGAGCTGTTTATGTACCCCAGTGAGGTCTCGGGGTAGGGAATAGTGAGGTCCACAAAGCAGCATCTGAGCAGCCTTTTAAGCAGATCTCTCAGCAGAAAGCTAAGGTGACATTCTGCCAAAGAGAAGGAGTCATTGGAGCAGCCTCTGCAGCAGACCTTTGCCTGCTGAACTGCCTGGGGAATTTATAGCTCAACATTTTGAATCTGATACCCAAAAATGGGAAAACAGAGGAACAAAACGCAGTCTCAGAACTCAACCCCACCCAGAACAACTTCTGAATGCGAGGATACAGGGGAACCAGGAAGCCACATACCTGCAAGTTATGAAACGATTGCATCCGGCCACATACCTGCAAGTTATGAAATGATTGCATCCGAAATGAAACAACTCCAACAGGCCATAAAAGAGCTTAAAGCAGAAATAAGCCACATACCTGCAATGATCTCTCAGACAAAAAGCGAGCTGAAAACAATGATGGAAGAAATGTTCCATACACATAGAGAAGAAATAGATAAAAGACTAGAAGAAAATAGGAAACAAATGGAAACGTTACAAGAGCAATTTAGGAATGAATTATCAAGAATGAAACAGGTCCAAAGAGAATGCCAGGATTTGAAAACTTACACTGAAAGCTTGCAAAACCGCTTAAATGAAACTGAAGATAGATTTTCAGACCTTGAAGACAGCATGGCAGCTTATGAGCGAGAAAGGAAGGATCTCATAAAATCATCAAAGACACAAGAAAAATTAATCCAACAGCTCCAACATGAGGCAAAATGTAACAATATTCGAGTAATAGGAGTGAGTGAAACAGTAGGAGACCACACAAATGATATAAAAAGAATATTTGCTGAAATAATAGCAGAAAATTTCCCAAACAAGGTAAAAGATACTGAAGTTCAGTTAATCGAGGCATATAGAACCCCAACAATCCATAATCCAAAGAAAAGCACACACAGACATATAATAGTCAAGATCCCAGATATCCAGCAAAAGAACACAATATTAAAAGCTGCTAGAGAAATGGAACAGATCACCTATAAAGGAAAGTCCATCAGAATCACAGCAGACTTCTCAACGGAAACCATGAAAGCGAGAAGAGCTTGGAGCGAGATATTACAGATTCTGAGACAAAACAACTTCCAACCCACACTGATGTATCCTGCAAAACTATCCCTCAAATTCAATGGAGAAATAAAATATTTCCATGACAAAGAACAACTGAAGAAGTTCATGAGTGCCAAATCAGCATTGCAAACAGCACTAAAAGATATTCTAGACAGAGAAAAAAGAGACCACAATCCCAAGAACAA
>PVLD010032241.1:0-14880 GCA_004027595.1 Dinomys branickii
TAGGTTAAAATTCTACCTTTCTTCTGTTCAATTGCTTCTTCAACCATTAATTCTCCTCTTATCAATTTGGTCAGGAGAAAATTTTCCTTCACCTGAACTCCCAAGAGGCTTTGCCTATACCATTCATTTGACACATGTCCACTAACTTGTACCACATTCATTTACTTATACCACCTTCTTTGGGACAGATTATATACATACCTATATCAAGCTGAAAACAAAAGCATGCCCACAAGAACAGTAAAACGGATATAGCTTTGAGGTAAACTGTTGTTCAAATCCTAGCTCTGCTGTTGATGACTTTGGACATATTAAAATTCTCTTAAGTGTTAAACCTGCCCAATACTGTGCACATTACTTGCTTAGCTTTCTCTCAGGTAAACCATCTCAAAACAACTTCTGTTGACAGAGCATAAAAAAGTTACAAAGAATGTTCTCTCTTGTAAACACAAACAAAAAATTAGAGGAATCAGTCAATCAGTCATGGGAAAAGAGTAACAGAGATACAAAGGGCAAATTCGGGGAGCTGAGTTGAGTCAATGACAGACTACAAGAGATTCAGCTTCTAAGATCCCCAAAACTTCCAAGAGTATAAATGACCTTTCCACTCCAGGTCTCTTTCACCTGTTCCTATTGGTTCCCATTCACCCTAAGGATTAGTGATTCAGCTTTTCCACAATAACCATTAAGAATAGTTGCTTAACTAAGATTCTAATTTCCTAAACACACGTGCATAAGTGCACACACACACACACACACACACACAAACACTCTACAAACAGGGAATTTACAATGCAAAAAAAGACCTTAACATCTGATTGCTCTCATAATAAATCCTCCACTACCTGTGAATTTTGTTTCCACAACCACAAAAGGGCCTAATTAAAACACCAAATCTCTTGTACCTATAAAATGGGTTCATGATGAGTATCTCAAATGATCAAAACAAGGGAATAGATGAAATCCACATATAAAGTAGTTGGGAGAGTGCCTGGAATATTTTAATGATTTAATAAAATAGGCCTCTTTTTCCTCCAAAAACAGGTACAAAAATGGAATGACTGTGTAGAACTGATCTACCATTAATTCACACTCTCTACCTTGAATAATGACAAGTAATAATTTGACTTACACCTTTTTTGATACTCTTGTGGCCTTATATCATTCTGCTCTAAAAATTATTCTATTCCAAAATTTTCCTATTTTCAGTCAGGCATGGTGGCACACATCTGTCATCTCAGCTCCTCAGAAGGGTGGGCTAGGAGGATTTCAAGTTTGCCGAGGCAATTTACTGAAGTCCTGTCTCAAAATAAAAATTTTAAAAAGGGTGGGGGACCTACATGTGTAAGCAACATATTGTCTCACTAGTGTAAGAATCTGAAAGAGTGAATAAAAATTAGGAGGTATCATAGACGTTGTGAAATGAAAGAAAACCACTCTACTCAAAAGTAAAGAGTAACTGGGATGAGTGAAAAGAGAAAAGAGAAAGAAGAGATAGGATAGCTAACATAATTGTACTACTGACTTCTATGGCTTTACTGAAAAGAATAGTTAATGATCAATTATTTGATTAATCTTGCATTTCTATGTTTGTTTTCTTGAGAAGCCACTTTGAAGATATCAATATGTAGTACAACAACCACTGTTAATTTCCTATCACTTTGTCTGTAATTCATTATTGCTTGTATTGTTCTTGTGCTATTTTGTAAATGGATGTCTATTTGTTAATATGTTCTCATTCTTTTGTTTTTAAATAAATTTAATAAATAAAAGCAAACGACACACAAAATTAATTAATTAATTAATTAATTTTTTAAAAGGGCTAAGAATGTAGTTTAGTGTTCAAGTGCTGACATAACAGGTGTGAGGCTACAGGTGGAATCCCCAGGACTGGGAACAAAAAATTTCTTATTCTCAAATTCTATTTCACTAAGAAATTGCCCCCAAGTGAGTTTCCATGCTAACCCCAACCCATACCTTTCCATTGCATATTCATTTCTACCTTCATGTTCATGGTATATGAAGCAGTCCCTTTAACTTCTATCAACCCTATCTGTTACCCAAAGACCAGTTTTCCTTCTTATGTGAAGAGTTCCCTGGCTACTGCAACTGTTACTGATTTCTCTCTCTTCTAAACCCCTATTATTTTTATTGGCTACTATAAAATTCAGGAAAATCTTAATCTGTTTTACCATTGTTCAGTGTTTCATTATGATATTTGCCTTGACAATCAAACTGTAAGTGGTTAGCCAGTACAACTCTTATAAGCCACAGTACCTACCCCTATTCCCCCAGGAACATGAATCATATCGAATTCTCTGATCTAGTTTGCTACTCAAAATCTCAGTCTTGAACCAATCACCTGTCTGGGCCTATTTATATGATTATGCTCTGTTGGTTCCTTTACACACGCTTCTAGTCTGTTTAAATTTATGCACAGTATGATAATCCAGTCTCCAGCCTTGACTCTTTTTCACAAGAGTTATCACTTCTCTATACGGGATACCTTAATTTCAAATTTCCTTGGCTTATTGTCCTCATAGTTATACTCACTCTTATGCCTGTTACTGAATTTACAGATACTTTTCTTTTTATATAGTGGCTATTCTGAGTGTATAGTTTCTCTTAATTAATTAAGTTTATTGGTACAAGTTAGGTACACATAATGATCACATTCATTATAGGGAATTTGTACCTGTGCATGATATAACTTGATTCCTTTTTTTCCCATTCCCCTATCCTCCCTTCAACCCCTCTTCCCCTTCTTATTTACAAAACCTTTGTTTCCATTTTCCCTTCTATTCTCTTTTGTCTTGTCCCTTCCTTTTTATCAAAAAGTCAGAATCAACTGTTTCAGAACACTGAAAATTAACTAAAGGCTTTAATGAATCAAGGAAGCATGACTCAAGAAAAATGTCTGATTCAGTAAGATCAGATAGTTTTGTAGCATTTTAATTTCTCTAGTCCCATCCCACCTTCTCCAGACCTGTAGCAGTCTTGTAAACTAACAGAGAGCATTTGCAGTGAAAACTGGCAGCTGGCAGGCACTGGAGAGGAAAGAACCAGGTTTAGGTTTTTTTCAAACCCTATTCCTAGATGATTATCATTATTTGACCTGTCTGGTCAAGATCACACTTACAAGTTGCCTGTATTTTACCTTCTTTGGACCTTGTCAAAGGGCAAATTCAAAAAGACACTTCCTGAGGCATCTATCAAAAATAACTAAGGCAACTGTTTAATTTCACAGCTGTCTGAGAGAGTAGATAATCATTCAAGTGAACAGACTAACCAAAGATCTGAAAGGGAAAAGATGGCACCAAGATGCCTAGATTTTGAAAAGTTCCAATATATGCCTAGGGATCTTTTTTTTTTTTTTTTGTCTTTTTTGAGACAGGGTTTTGCAATGCAGATCAGGCTGGCCTTGAGCTCACTTTGTAGCCCAGGCTAGTCTCAAACTTGCAACGATCCTCGAGCCTTATTCTCCCAAATGCTGGGATTACAGGTGTGCGCCACTATGCCCAGTCCATGCCTAGGAATCTAATGCACCTACATATATGTATAGATCTGTGCCTTTTTAGTATCAGAAAAAAATACTGTAGAAACTGGTCCTAAGAAAAGCCAGACATTGAACTTACTAAACATACTTCAAGCAGTTATTTTAGATGTGTTTTTTTAAAAAACATAAAGGAAACAATACCTAAGGAGCTAAGGATAAGTATGAGAACAATGTATCACTACATAGAAAATACCAATAGAGAATTAAAAAATAAAAAGCAAAATTGGGGACTTGAAAATGACAATAACTGAAATGAAAATTTCACTAGAAATTCTGAACAGAAGATTTAAGCAAACAGAAGGAAAAGATTAGCAAGCTTGAAGATCGGTCAAGCGACAGTGTCCAGTCTGAGGAACAGGAAGAAGAAGGAAGATGAAGAAGAATAAGGGTGTGAGCAGGGAGAGAAGGAGAGGAGGAGGAACGAGGGGAAGGAAACGAGAGGGAAGGGAAGGAAAATTGAATGGAGCCTCTGATGCATATAAAACACATCAAGTATAACAACATATGTATAATAGGAGTCCTAGAAGAAGAGGATACATAGAAAAATACAGAAAGAAAAAACATATTTGAAGAAATAGTGGCAGAAAACACCCCAAATTGGATGCAAAATGCTGATCTTCACATTCAAGAAACTCAACAAACTCTAAGTAGAATAACTTTAAAAAGAACCATGCCTCATACAAGAACCAAACAGCCTTTATTTCTAATTCAAAATATGGAAGGAATATTAGTAGAAAACAGTTTGAGAGAAGTTAATCATGGCTCCTGAATACTTCATTAAGAAGACACTTAGACTAAATATATGATGGAACATCCAGATGTCCTACAAAAATCAGACTAAATTGGACTGGAGTTTGAACGAGAAATAGAACAAAAAATTTACCATTATAAGAATGATTCTTGGAGTAAACAAACAATAAGTAACTCTCTAAATAAATATCATTCAGAGAGAATAGCAGAGAGTCAAAGATTAACTTTATTAAGAAAACTGAAAACTTGAGAAAAACCCTGAAAAAGTGTATTTTCTAGCAAGGAAATATCTAATCACACAATCAAAGGAGAAAGAATCTTTGAATGTTTAATAATAAAAAGGATTTTTTTTTGAGACAGGGTCTCACTATGTAGATCAGACTGGCCTTGAACTCACTATGTAGCTCAGGCTGACCTTAAACTTGTGGCAATCCTCCTGCCTCAGCCTCCCAAGTGCTGGGATGACAGGTGTGCATCACCATGCCTGGCTTTGACTTTTAAAAAATTGTTTCAATTTTATTGTTCATATAAAAATATTCTAAGGAAAATGTTAAAATAAAACATACTATCCAGTCAACCTAAAGGAATTTATACATACATTCTTCATTTGGCTGTGCTTCTGAGATGTAATTTCACCTAGAAAAATAGCAAAAATACTTAAGCAATTGTTTTAATGTCTTTATCTCTAAATTACTCTTGACAGCTAAAAATTTTGGAACTAAGCCTATGTCATTTGGCTCAGTATGATAAGGAAATGAATATTATTTCTTATGTTAATTATGGAGAACTGCAACCTTTATTCTCAATAAAATATTAATATGAATCATCAAAGGCAAAGATCAGTTTCTTGAAAAGAGTACTATTTAATGACCAAGTCCTAGATTTGTGACACATTTAACAAGTTCTACTATGTGACTTTCTGTTCCCCATTATATGAAGAGTATCATTTCTATCTGTAGATATTTATCCATAAGTTGGTACACTTACCCACTATCAATCTTTCTTTAAAGAATGCTCATATTTCAAGAAACCTAACATTCAAGTTAATCTTCACAAAAACTGATTCTAATAAATCAGATTCACCAAGGATTTAGAGGAACATTCCAACATTGTGTCTCTTTCAAAAAGGTAATTATGAAATACAGTTATTCTCCCATAGGTACTTTAAAGTCATTTGCACCATGAAATATAGCACATACAGGAAAGCACAGTAGTCCCTTTTATCTTAGTTATTGTAGTTTTGGCTACAAACTGAACCACGGTCCAAAACTGTATCTTGATTCAAGAGGAAGGCCACAGAGATTCCAACATGACCAATTAGAAACAGAGGTGTGTGAGAGAAACTCCAAGGAGAAACACCAGGTAATGCAAATATTCTGAAACAAGAGAGTCAAACACATCCAGACACAGAAAATGAAACTGAAGGACAAATTCACTAGATCAAATCAAATGCCAGGGTTTTTGAGAAAGAGAAGTAGTGTCATTAATGGTCTATAGCTATTCCCACACCCCTTACCCAAAGAATATGCCATCTTGGGAACAGTTCTAACGTCCTGCATGGTCATACTGCAGGAGTAGGCTCCCCATATGCTCTCCCTCCCACCTAGGAGACAAAACCCAGGGGAAGTTAACTCCAGTTAGCACCCAGGGAGTCTGTGGACTGCAACCAGTGAAATACAGGGGATAAAAGGAGAGTCAATAGCATTAAAACAGACAATTCCTACCCCCACCCCATCACTAGCCCAAACACTGGTGACCTCTGTGTTCCTGCAATATCTGGCCTGTAGCCTGATATCAGCAAGGGAAGCTCCCTGTCCTAGCCAGAAAATGACTGAACACCATAAGCTATGGGCAACACAGAGCTAGATCATAGTGAATCACAGATCACATTCTTGGAGACACAGGGGAGAAAAGGGAGATTCAACAGAGCCAGATCAGAGTGGGCCCTCTCCTGGTGCTTCCCTAAACACCTGAGACATTTGAGACAGCAAAAACTCCTGCCCACTGTCCACCATCCCACACAGGCAGAAGAGGCTCTTTGTTGAACATGGGGGGTGCACAAAGTTGCACAAGTCAGAGAGTAGAGCTCTTAAAATAGGGATGGATAAAGCACTATGGATGGAGGGTCAGAAAGTAGTGACTACCATGATGAATGCAATCATTATGTACTACAAATAGGTACTGATAAAAAAATTTTTTTAAAGAAAAAATAAAGTGGTGCAAAGGTCAGAAGGCTTCTAGAAATGCACAAGGGAAAAGGGCATTGGAGGAAAAACAAGGAAATAACCATGGGATTTGCCCTGTAGTGAAGGAAGCAGGAGTGGAAATCCCTGCCAGACGCTGACAGAGAACTGGATGGGTGCTGGGCAAATGACATCACCTCACCTTCCTCTCAAATTAATTTAAGTTTATGGATCTCAGGACAGAGACAAAGGCCTGCAGTTAGCCATGCCCAATGCATGGTTTGCAGCCAGGAGGTAGGCGGAGAGAGCCACCCTGATTGGCAGCCTTCACCATTCCCAGGCAAAGAATCAAGCAGTCTACAGGGGGAAATATTATTGATCCTTGCAATAAAATTATGACCATAACAATAAAGGAAGTCATGTGGATATTTTGCTTCTAAACTATAGTAGCTACATGGAAGTTTTCATTTGGTTTTTGGTGTTGTGTTTTACTTGTTTGTTCTAAGTTTTCTCCCTTCCTTTCTTTCTTCCTTCCTTTTTGGTTCTTGGTTCTTTATTATTATTTTATTTTATTATATTTATATGTATACATCTTGTACTTCTTTAACACAAGTACAATGTATATTGTTTTATGCTTTCCAGCAGTCTTTTCCACATCACCACTGCGTTCCTCTTGCTTCTGGACATCTTGGGCTCTGATTGAGCACTGTACTCTGTACATTATCACACTGTACAGTAAGCATGCAACAGCACAACTGTAACAAAGTCCAGTAGACACCTGAGCTCTTTCTGCAATTTGTTCACATCTATGAATGTTCTTAATGTGACATCCTTTCATATATGTGAAAGTTCTCAATGTTGATAAAGTTCGTAAGTTGGGAGAGATAGACAGATAGACAGATAGATAGATACATAGATAGATAGATAGATTTAGTTATTTATGGCATGAAAATCCATTCCAACTTTCCCCAGGCAGATCCAAGGGAGACCAAAAGAAAGGAAATCAAACATCAAATGTCTGAAATGATCAAAGAGAAGGCAAAGAGACTCAGCAAGGTTAAAGATGATACAACCAAACAGTGGAATTAATAAGTGAACCGATTGATGTATTTAAAGAAGAATCAGGTAAAAACTGGGAAGCTAACCACAGGCATTCAGAACATGAATGATAAATTTAGCAAATAAATACAGCCCATAAAACAAATGAGTCTGCATAAAAATGTGTCAAGCAGAAGTCCCAGAGATAAATTCTATTAAATTTATTAACAGCAGAAGTGGCCAATGTAAGGAGAGAGTGTCATATCTTGAGACAGATCTGACACACAAGACCTTACTCAAAGATACTTTAAAAACAAGAGACCAAGAAAAACTGATGTGTCAACTAGATAAAGAAGACTAACCTTAGACTAACTGGAGTTAGTCTAAAATTAGAGAAAAGTCAGAGGACATATGCATAGAATAAAAAATCTATTTACAGAAATCATAGCAGAAAACTATCCAAGTATGAGAAAAGAATGCAACATACAGTCAAGTAAGAAACACAGGGTCCAGACAATTATAACCAGAGGAACACCTCTCCATAACACATCATAGTCAGTATCCTAGAAGGCCAACATAAGGAAAAATCTCCAAGTTGAAAAAGAAGAGCAAAAAGTCACTTGTATTACAGCAGACTTCTCAACCCTAAAAGAAAACAACTTTCAATCCCAATTAATATATCCTGCAAAGCTACCTTTCAAAATTGATGGAAAGTAAGAGCACCCTAGGACAAAGAACACCTTAAGAAATTAATGACCACCAAATCAGCAGTCTAAAAACTTCTCAGCGATAACCTAGACAAAGACAATGCAGCTGACAATGCCAAAACATTCAAAGGAATGAATACATTAAGTGCTATGAGTGGTTAAACAAAAGGGGAAAAGAATGGAATCAAGAAAAGATGCATAAAGGTAATGCAATGATAGGAATAAGACAACACATTTCACTAATAACTACTTTTGTTTTGTCTTAAATTTGTTTCTTGATGAAAAGAAGTCTTAGGACAGGTACAGTGACACATGTCTATAATCCCAGCTACTTGGGAGGCTGACACAGAATTACAAGCCTGGACAACTTAGCAAGACCTTGACTAAAAATAAAAAAAAAAAAAAAGAAGAAGAAGAAGAAGAAGAACTGAGGCTGTAACATCCCCAGGGGTTCAGTTCCCAGTACTGGAAAGAAATGAAACTTAATTTTATTGTCAAATTTGCCAAACTTTTTCTGTATTATTAGTGCCCTTTCTTTGTTGTTTTTTAATCTTTACCTACCCCAAAGTCATGACGATGACTGTTTTGCCATATATTATTTTCCCATACACATTCGTGTCCACGTGGAACTGAATTTTGGCTCTGATTTGAAGACAGAAGTGAATTTTCTCTCTTTTATTCTTCTTTTTGTCTTACATGGACATGCACCTGCTCCCATACAGTTTCTTGAAAAGACGGTCCTTGGTCCATACAGTGACACTTTTGCCTAATCAAGTGTCCATTTACTGACAGCTCTATTTTCAGACTCTATTTGGTTATGTCGCCTACCATCTATTCTTGTTCTGATGCTGCAATCATGTTTACTACAACTTTAGAGGAAGGTCTTGATATCTGGACTCATTGCTGCTTTTCTTCAAGAGTATTTTAGTTACTTTTTACCTTTGAATTTTTATATGCACTTCAGAATAAGTTTGTCAAGTAGACACATGCTTTGAAAATTTTTCTTTGTGATTGTTGTGAATCTACTGATAAGGAGACAGTTTGAAGAGAATCTGATATCTTCACAACACTCAGTTTTCCAATCTGCAAATCTAATAATTCCCTTTATTTAGTTCTTCTTTCATTTCTTCCAATAATAACACTTCTCTCTGTAAGAGCATTGTACTTCTTTTAATACATCTAGTCCCAGAATATTCTAATTTTTTCAAGCTAGTATAAATTGTTTTTTAAGTTTTATTTTATAGCTGTTTGTGGCTGATATATAGAACTAAGAACTGATTTTAATTTAAAATATTTATATCCCATGATCTTGCAAACTTACTTATTAATGTGAATAATATATCTGTACATTCTTTTGGATTTTTCCTTATATATAGTCATTTTATCTACAAATACTGACAGCATATTTCTTCGTTTCCAATTTGTATTTCTTTTCTTATTTTCCTTCTCTGGAGAGGACTTTAGTACAATGTTAAAGAAGATTAGAATAGGCATCTGTGTCTTTTCCCACCTTCTACACTGAAAGCTCTTAACATCTCACCATTATTTATGATGTTTGCTATTGGTTTTACATAGAAGCCTTTTATCAGTTTAAAGAAGTTAACTTATAGTCATAATTTGTTAAGAGTTCTAATCATGAATAGCTGTTGAATTTACCAAAGGGTTAACTACATCTACTGAGATAATTATACGATCTTTTTCTCTTTTAGTCTTTTAATGTAGTGTAATTGCACTGATTTTTCTCCCAGTGTTAAACAAGTATTTCATTTCGGGAATAATTCAACTTAGTGCTCAATACTCATACCTTCTTAATGTTGTGCTAAGTGAAGCTTGGTTTAGAACTATTTCATCTTTACTCACGAGTAATTTTAAACTATCGCCTTTTCTCATAATATGGTTGACTAATGTTGGATTTCAAGGAAATTTTAGCCTCATGATGCACCTATTTTTCCTATTCTCTGGAAGAATTTGTATTAAGTTGGTGGTTCTCTGCAAGGCCCTCCCATCTTTGATAGTCATCCCCACAAGTTCTAGTTATCTCCGTCTCCAGGCACTTTGGACTTATGGCATGACAGTGCGTCATCGTTGTCTCTGGTTCCATGAACTCCAATCTCTGTCTCCCCAATTCAGCAAAACCACCAGACTCTTTGAAATTCCCTTTTCTGCAATACTGGTTGAAAATTGACTCCAGGGGAGAAAAAAAGGACAATTCTAGGGGTTACTTAGTTTGATCTCCTTATAAGGACTGCAGTCTGTCACCAGCTGTTGAACAATGTCTAGAAACAAGTTTTTTGTGTATTCTTTCCAGATTTCTAGCTTTTATCAGGAGATGAAAAATTCTGTCCCTATGTTATTCTAATCATGGTCATGAAAAGAAGTTTAACTCTTTTTTTTTTCTGAAGGAGTTGGTGCTGGAGATTGAACACAAGGTTTTACACATTCTAGGCAAGCAGTCTATCACTCAGTTATATGCCCAGCCCTTTTTTAAAATGTTCCTTTTATGTACAGTTTTGCTAAATTGTCTAGGCTGGACTTGAACTTGAAATCTTCCTGGCTCAGCCTCCCAAGTAGCTGGGATTGCACCCGCTATATTTGGCATCATTATGGTTTGGGGCTTTTGCCAGGGGAACAATATAATACAAGACACATATGTTATAAGATTATTTGTAACAGTCTCCCAAAGAATCATATACAAGAGAGTACAGGAAATATGTCCACACACTAATGACCAAAGAATCCAGCTGAGGGCCTAGATCCCACGATAATGTCCTACATGAGTTCAACTGAAGACATAGAGCCCATAACAATGCCTCCCATGAGTCCAGCTGGATGCCCAGAGCCCATGACAACATTTCATGCAGGCCTTTTTCATGGATCTGTGGATCTGCGTTGGGAAGGCCCAAAGGTCAATGGTGGATTCTAGAAAGTCTGTGCCAGCGGGATGAAAGGTCTGTGCTAGCAGGTTGAAGAATCTACATTGGAGCCAGGAAGTGACACTCAAAATAAGAACAAGAGCTCCCCTTAAAAGTACCACAGCCATCCTCAGCAACACTGAGGTCCTGAGCTCCTCTGATGATCAATCAGGACAGCCAAGTTCTGATCAGGAAAGCCAACATACAACCTTCTCCAGGAGACTAAGCAGTGAGCCATCTTCCCCTCGGGAGCCAGGAAGCAATGCTCAAGATGAGCACCAGAGCTCCTCTAAAGAGAACTGAAGCCATTCTCAGCAACAACAAGGTCCCAAGCTCCTTGGAGGATGAAAACAGCCAAGTTCATCAGGAAAGTCAGCATGACAAGCTCCTCCAAGAGGACCAATAGCGCCTTACAGCTTCTCAACAGCTTACAACAGGCTCCCAACAGCATCTACCAGCTCCCAACAGCCTAACTTCTTCTTCTCCAGTTCTACACCTTATGCTGCTGGCAACAATCCCCAAGTTGGCCTCCCACACCCAGCACCATGCCTACTCAGTTCAGTTGGGTGTTACAAGTTGACCACTAGTTGTCAACCCACCACAGGCATGTACCACACTGTACTTAACATAAGTTTAATTTTGATTCTATCCTTATCTCAGGTTTGGGTAATTTGTTTTGGCCTCTCAATATCTTTTTCAATTTTGTGATCATTTTAGTTTGGTTTTTGCCACAATACTGTGGTTTATCTTTGAAGAACCATGTTTATCTTTGAAGAACCATTTTACGTTGCCTCAATGAGACTATTAATCAATATGCCTACCCTCCTTGACCAAGCAATAACATAACTCGGAAGCTCTCCAAACATTTTCTCCTGAGAATTTGAAATATAAAATTGGTCATAAAGGGATAAAAAGATAAAAAGTTAAATTGACTTATCAAAAACTATGTCTTTATTGGCCATTCGTCTTTACACAATGTAAATCTTAACTAGTGACTAAGCCAATCTAATAAGAAAGCCCATTTGGATTCATTGGAACACAAAATGTCATGGTACCTCTGTTCACAAACTCAATGTGAAGGTGTTTCCAGCCAGGACTGGTATGTGAGACAGCAAGGTGATGAGGAGATCTGCCCTGAATGTGCACGGCACTATCCGCTAGGGTAGGGCCCTACGTGGAACAAAAAGTGGAAGGGAGAAGTCAGTCAGCATATTCTCTTACACACTCTGGCTCCTGGCTGCCATTAGGCGAGTAGCTTCCCCCACCATGCCATTCTGCCATGTTTCTACCTGGGAGCCACTTGACCATGGACGGAAACCTCTAAAAGCATGAGCCAAAATAAACTTTTCCTCCTTTAAGTTGTTATTCGCAGGTATTTGGTCACAGAGATGAAAAGCTAACACAACTCTTCACCAGAAATTCAGTTTTAGAGAAATACATTCTTTAGAAACAAAATCATCAGTACCTAAAACACATATACAGATGTTTCTTTCAACTTTGTCAGAAGTAGGAGAAGGAAAAGAGAAAAATAGAGGAAAGGAGCGAAGAATCTATGTGTCCATTATAAGAGGACGATTGAGTATATTGTTCTGTACTCATCTTTTTTTTTTTTTTTTTTTTTTTGGTATCGGGAATTGAATTCACAACCTTGCACTTGCCAGGCAAGTGCTATGCCACTGAGCTATATCCTGGGCCCTGTACTATATTCATTCTATGAAATATTAACTTTTAAAAGAATGATTCAGGGGAACTCTACTCAGAAATGGATTAAGGGGCTGAGGATATAGCTCAGTGATCATTAGTTTAGCATACACAGAGTCCTGCATTTAATCAATAGCACAGAAAGAAGAGAAAGAAAAGCTTAATATGGTACATTTATATTTTTTACAAAATTTTAAGGGAAGAAAAAGATGGATAAATTATATCCCCACATTACAACTGGGAGAAATGATCAGTTATATGTGGAAGCATAGAAAAAGGAGTATCACATCACTAACAATACCCTGGGCCAGGAATTCAAACAATCTGGACTTGATGAATTCTTTTATGGAAGTAGATATATCACATTATCTTAGCTTGATGGCTATAAGCATTCTAATCACATAATTAAGTTGCTCTCTTTTTTTCATGGTCATTGAAAAACTTCTTTTCACAACTTATCCATAAAGAGGTTTATGGCCAAAAGATACCAATACTCAATCCCCTTAACTACTATAGTTCTCATAAGTTAATAAACTAGCACACTCTGGATCTGCCTATGGGAGTTTCAAAGAGATGGGTGGCTCTTAAACTGAGGGAGCTGTGGCCAGTGAACTGAGGAAAGACCTCTCCTGAGTATAAGCAGCACTTTCCCATAGGCTGGGGGCCCAGAACAAATGAAAGCAGAAGAAAGAAGCCAGCTAACACACACAAGCTCTATACTTCTCGGATGAGTGCATCTTTTGCTTTTGCCATTGCCAACGAACATCAGACTCTTCCGCCTTTTGACGAGACTCACATCTGCAAATCTCCCAGAAGCTTCCAGGCTTTCAGCTTCAGACTGGGGCTGCATCATTTGATCCCACTTGTTTTCAGGGTTCCAGCTCTTTGGACTGAGCAGCTATTGTTTATCCGGCTCTCCAGCATGCAGACAGTCATTGGGGGATTATCCAGCCACTGATTCTGTAAGCCAAACTAATAAATCCCCTTTTATAATTATATGCTGAAAGAAGTAAAGTGAAAAAAGTATTATTTGACTTATTTCACCTGGAAATCATGTACTCTCTGTACTCTATTGTTTAAAGCTGCCACTTCCTCCAGACAACACTTAAATTATTGCCTTGAAGTTCACTCAGTAGTGGCCCCCTTGACACATTCAAATGTATCTCCTCTGGAATATCCTCTAAGGCTTCCTCCCTCAGACCCCTTAGGCCTCTTGACATACACCTCCACTTCCTCCTACTAAGGGTATCCTCAACTCTCTAGACAAGTTTTTAGGCAGACTCGTAATTCCATCAGTTTCTTTCTCTCCCTCAAGAAGCCTGCATCTGCTCCTTAAAGCACCAGTAACCGGTTGTGAGTGCTGCCATTTGAAAGCCCACAGCAGGAAGTTCCAGCCTCAATAATCATCCTTTACATCATTTAGGTGCACGAGCCACAGTTCTAGGACATGTACATGAGGCTCTTGAGATTCTCTTAAACTCTTCTACTAGCTTTTACACGAGTGAAAAGCACCATAGCCCTTCCCTGAGCCTGGGCTGAGACTCACAATCCCAACATCTGTCTTTAAGTGGTCCCTTCACATCAGCAACACCGCTGGACTCTAATTTATTTCACAGGCTAGAAGTAGTTTATCACCTAAAGGCTACAAGCCCAGTGTCCCTTTGCAAATCCTGCTTCAAGCTCTGCAACTCACGTTTTTTGTTTGTTTGTTTGTTTGTTTGTTTTGGTACTGGGAATCAAACTCAGAACCTTGTGCTTGTCAGGCAGGCACTTGTGCCGCTGAGCTATATGCCCGGTCTTTGCAGCTCACTTATTTTTTTTTTATTTTTATTTTTTTTATTTTAAAGACAAAAGAATGGAGACACATGAACCAGAAAAGCCATAAACAATACAGAAAATACAAAGTTATACAGAATATAGTAGGGAATTAGAACTGGATGTTGTATTACATAGTTATCTTCACATTAGTTAACACAAAAACATTAAAGGAAATACCAAATTATAGATAAGATAGTAGGGAATTTGCACTGGAT
>PVLD010032242.1:0-14882 GCA_004027595.1 Dinomys branickii
TTTCCTTTCCTTTCCTTTCTTCTTCCTTTCTAGCCAAGCTATAAACTCCTATAACAGAAGATGTTCTTAAGACTTTATTGTTATATCTTTCCATATTTCAAAGAGAAAAAAGATAAACAATGAAAACAAGTTTCAAAACAAGTTAGTAGGACAGTTACCATAGATGATATGTTGCATTCAGTTGTCTTCCTAACAGTCAGTCAGAGTACAAGACACAGGTGTGTTATCTTGTGTAAACAATATTAACACAACATTCCCTTCGACCTTAACATAGTGCCTGACTCACAGTAGTTGTGCTGTAAATAGTCAATAAGTGAATGGAAATGTGGCAGTTTGTGCCGCACACTGTGTGATTCCATTGGCAAAGAAATTCACCTTTGCTGTTGCCTTACTTTTCTCTCATTGCTGAGACAAAATCCCTGGTACCCAAAATGTAGGAAGGAAAGGTTTATTTAGCACAAAGTTTGTAGAGGTTTCAGTCCACAATCTGCTGGCTCCAAGGCAGGGTGACATGGCAGAGGACAACCGTTCATGGTGGGGAAGATCCCAAAAGCAAAAAGAGCAAACGGGGAGCAGCAAGCCTCTTTTCCTGCCTGATACTGTGTGCAGGCCACTGCCTCCTCAGGCTGGTGTAGCACTCTTACCCTCAATCCCAGCACTAGACAACGAAGCAGTCACAAGTTCTAGACTCAGCTATGTGGCTTCGGGCAGACAGCCAAATACAAACAATGACAGCTATGAGTGCTATCGCCACAGCTCAGGACCAGGGCTTTCTCCAGCAAAACTCACCCAAAAGGCATAGTGTTCAGGCAGGTCCCAGGAGTGTAAGAATTCTTCCAGTTATTTGTGATTATCTAACCTTGACAGTGCATGTGCATGTGCAGCAGCGAGGTAGCTGGCATGTTGTGGCTCAGTACTAAAAATCAGTCTATGACCTTGTACTGGTCAGTAGGAAACAGATGGATGTGTGTTGTGATCTATTAAGCATGTCTTCATAATTAAGATTAAACAGTTGGTGCTTTAGACTTTTCCCTGCCTACTGCCTGAGTCTAACAAGGAAAAAATGAGTGAGAAATAAGCTTCTCAGATTCTTATGAACTGCTCTGGGGGAGGAACTTGTGAAGAGCTTGTTTTCTTCTGGTGGAGAGAGGTAGAGTTACCCAATAGTTCTGAGTTCTGGAACAGATTGTAAATACATATTTTCCATTTTAACCAATCATTAATATAAGTTCCTAAAAACTAATGTTACCCCTTTGGCTCTCTAGGAATTGGAAATAGGTGAGTTCAAGCCAGTTGTTGAAAACTTTTATTAATGTAGCATTATTCATAAATAAAACCAACCCTCGGGAGGAGGAACCTGAGATCTTTGTAGATCTTGAGGTTACCCTCTGTCGGAGGCAGGCGCAGAGAAGAGAGAAGGGACTGAGACGGTGACTTTTCAGTTATATATTCATCTGGATTGTCCTGGGATAGACTTTCTTGAATATTGAGATTAGAGAATGCTTAAATCTGGTAAAACAAGTGAGAGAGCTAGAGAACACTCAAATACATGTCAACCAATGTAACCTTGCAGTGATAACAGTGCAGGTATATAAAATGAGGAGGTATGTTACACACAAAAGAAAATCCCACCCTCTCATATCCTGGAGCATAGACAGGTGGTGGGAACCTGGGGAAATAAAAACCTTATACATAATGAATATTGCAATGTATAGGCAGTGTGAATTATACACATTATTTAATGTGATTCTCATGGTAACTTCATTAAGTAGGTGACGTCATCCTAATTTATTGGTAAGCCCCAGAGGGTTTATATAACATGGTTATATACAGCAATTACAATAACATGAATTTCTGTCAAATAGAAAATAGTTCCATAAAGATCTGGGTGGTTGTTCAAGTTCATAGTTGGGAGTGGCAGAGTGAGGGTGTGCGCCTAAGTCTTCCTCTTCCTACGTTCTTCTCCCTTTACCCCGTTATTTCCCAGGCAGCATGAGGGAATTAAATTGGTAACACCTCAAAACTATACTATCATGTAAACAATGGTCCATTTTAAAACTCATTTATCAAAGATAGCCTTACTGGAAAGCTTACACTTTCAAAATAGGTTTCTGGATAAATGTTTTGTTTTTTTTTTGAGACAGGGTCTTGCTATGTAGCTCAGGCTAGCCTCCAACTCACAATGATCCTCCTGCCTCAGCCTGCTAATGCTGGGATTACAGGTGTGTGCTACTACACCTAGCTGATAAATGTATTTATTACCCACATCTTTAACTAGGTATGTTTTATTTGACTTTCCATCCAAATAATATTCCATATAATATGTTCCCTCTCTAGGCTTTTTAGTGGGTACTGTTCTTAATCACATAAGATACTTCAATTAGTGTATATAAACTAATACATCTTTTCCAAATTCAGAAACCCTTTTCTTTCAGACTATCTTATAAATATAAGATTGATCTTCTTTTAAAGAAATGTATCAGTAAGTATCTTATATCAGTACCTCAGAGAGCATTATGCCTGCTAACACCCAATCAAATACGGACCCGTGGCCTCCCTTCTTATGCCATGCATGCATTCCCTTCCCAAAGTGCTCTCACTTGTTATTTAATAGACACAAAGAAAATAAACAAGACAGTGTGCAAAGTTGGGATATTTGACATCATATTCCTTAAGCAGTCTTTTGGCCGGCAAGGTTCACTTCAGCTCATGAGACAGAACTCAGAGGCTCTTCTCTCAGAAGCACGTGAGGCAGCACCATAGACTGCAACTCCAGATGCGCAGGAGTCAGAGGACCTGGGTTACAGTTCTGGGTACGTTACTCTGGGAAAGTCAATTTAAACAAGCCTCAGTGTCCTCATTTGTACATAAAATCAACTGTATTTTCTGTGCTTATACTGTAGAGTAATTTTGACAATCATTTAAGAATATATTGGCATGGATCATGCCACAAACACAGTTACAATTTTTTGCTATGGCAACAAAACCTATAGCTTTTTAAAGAATGTTTTCTTTCTATAAAACCCAGTACAGACTGACCAATCAATTCGTAACAGCTTGAGTTATATGCCAGAAGGCAGTTCTTACAAATCATGTATCTTTTAAGTAAGTTCTTGTCTTATTTATTAAATTGCCTATCCACTAGTAGTGCCATGAGTTTAAAATGCACAGAAGTTCTTTACTAAGGATTTGAATTTGTCACAGATGAGCTGCTGTGTGTGTGTATGTGGGGGAGCGACACCACGTTCAATGTGGTTATTGCTCCTTAGGGTTCCAAGTTAACATTTAAGACCCTGTCTTAAAAACCATTACAGACAATGAAATTATGCTAACTAGGGTAATGGGTGTCTATCCAGCTGAGTGGAAGAATCCTGTATGCACACATGTATGTGTGCATGTGTGTGAATGTATGTATGTGTGTGTGTGTGTGTGTGTGTGTGTGTAAGAGATGCTTCCTGGAGCAGCTCCTCATTCTGGTAAAAAATTACATAGAGAAAATGATAAAAGTTTCCTACTTTATGAAAATATCCTTAAAAGGCCTATTTCCCTCTCTGCTTAGAGAATAGTTAAAGCTCTTTTGAAGACTGAAGGATTTGTCAGAGGTCTGAAATCAACAGATGCTCCCCTGAACCCTCCTTCTCATGCATAAATCTTCCTTTCCACATATGCACACCCTCCGCAATGCTCTCTGGGGCTTATCTTCCCTTTTAAGCCTGCCTGCCTGAGGACACCCATGCATTTCACGCAGAAGTTAGCGTGCCTCTGAGCCGCCCCTTCACTGCTGCTTCTCCCGAGGAAAGGGGAATGCTGACATCATCCACTGGGCTACTTTAGGGCAAACTTGCTCATGGGTTGGTCGCTGAAAATTAAGAGGCTATGCCTAGGGTTCTGAGGTATCAAAACTGTTAAAATTTAACATAAAACTAGACTTTGGATGAACTAAAGAAAAATTTAAGTCTTTAATTCTTCCTCTAATATTCATCTCAGATTTATAAAACTTTATCCTTTTTAACAGTAACATAATGACTGGTAAACAGTAATTTTTCTTGTTTTCATTTCCATCCCCAGATAAGTAGCTTTGATTTTCTACTTTAATCCTGCCTTCAGCTCTGAGGTCTTATTAGTGCCCACTGTAAACAAGGCCATATTATGAAAGATGGATTAAAATAATTTTTTTTCTTCCATAGGATTTTGTACTTTTCAAGTTTTACTATTGAGTTCCAAAGACATTATTCTTATATCTTTGAAAAATTAAATACTGAGCTCTCTCAGGACTCTACTCCACCTGTCGTAAAAACATGGGCCCTGAGAGTTTGGAGCTCAGAGAATTAATAGAAGCAGATTGGTGACATGTCACTTTGGAATTTACAAATTCTTGGGATTTGACTCCCTCTGAGTCAGCCAGGGACTGGGACTTCACTTAACCTCTCATGGCAGAAAGAATCCCATGGAAGTGCATCCTGCCAGCCTTCCTTGGTGGAATGACCAGTAAGGGAGGGGGTGATTCATGATTTATTGGAAACACAATTGGCTATAGCTCTCTCTCTGTGCTTCACTTCTTAAACATGCTCTGTAGAGAATTCAGTAGGTTTGGAACCTGAGGTTCTGCATCTCTAACCAGCTCTCAGGAAAAGCAGATCCTGATCTGAGCACCACCCACAAGGCCAGCCCTAGCCTACCATGCTTCAGCCCAGCCTTCAGGAGAATGCAGTGCTGTGGTAGGGTTGTAGGTATAAATACCCCTCAGTCTATCTACAGGTTCCCCCTCTTGCATGAAGCTTTCTCCTCTCTGAAGCTCTCCGTGGAGGGGTGGCTGTGAAAGCAGGTGGAATATTCTGCTGTTCCAGTTTGGATGGAGAATCTCCCCCAAAAGTCACATGTGTTGAGAGGTGGGGCTTTGGGTAGCTTATTGGATCATGGGGGTACTGGCTAAATGCATTAGGAGGTAAGTCTTGGTGGGAAGAGATGTGTCAGGGTGGGTGTGCTTCTGGAGGGCATACCTCCCTCTGTGGCTACCCTCTTTGCTCTCTGATTCTTGGCTGCCACAAGGAGACAAATTTTCCTCTGCCACACATTTCCATTTCTGCCTTGCTGTTTCTGCCTTCAAACCAGCCAACCATTGACTGAATCCCCCGTAGACATGAGTAAATTAAACTTCTGTGACAGGAAAGCTGAGTAATACATCTGGCACAAGCATTACACTGATTTCTTTAAGGTGTTACCACTATTTGATTTTCTACTGAAATACTCTCTAGGAGATGGTGGCTGGTGGCCAGAAGGGTGTCCCTGTCATTTTGATTCTGCTCCCCCTCTCCAGTTTGTATTTAGGTATCTTAGGACTTCCGGCCTCTATGGAAGCCACCACCAAGTATCTTAATGATGACTTTGGAGGCTCCCATGCAGTGGCTCAGGAGCGAGCACCTTTCCAAATTAATGACACCTGAATTAAAATAAGAACTGGAAACTAGACAAAGCTGCAGAGGAGCATCAGTCTGTGAAGAAGGCAGGCAGGAAGGGAGAGAGAGAATTACTTGAGTTAGGTCTAGGAAGAAATCAGACTTTGTCAGATGTCTGTTCCTCAGCATTAGTATTCATTCTGAGTTGTATTCCTGTATGGGATGGCTCTCCCATACACACCACTGAATACTTCCTGTGTGGTAGAGACCACACGATGTACTGTGGGAATAACGATGATAAAGGGGCAAAAGTTTGCTTTCCAGAGATGTGAATGGAGGCCAGAGCTAACATAGTAGCAACTAGATTTGAAAGGCTTCTCTAGAGGCCATTTATGTATGTGTCCAACAAATATTAAGTCATTACCCTGTGACAGGCAAAGTGGTGGAACGATAGATGTAACCCCTCTTTCCTTGGGGCAAAATTAAACAGTCAGTTACACCAATAACCAATGCATGACAAAGCAATATAAGTGTCATGCAAGGTAGATGCTACAAGGAAGCAAAGAGAGACCTCTTTGAGAATGAGATCAGAGAGAATTTCTCTGAGGTAGGGACATGTTTTCTGAGGTTCTGAAGGATGAACAGGAGTTTGTTAAGTAAAGAAAGGAAGAACAGCCTAGGAAGAAAGTATAGTCTGTGCTAATAGCTGAAGGTAGGAACAAATGTCATACATCTGGAACTGAAAGCAGGCTAGGATGACCAGATCATCCAGAGAGAGAGAGGGAGCAAGAGAGACAGACAGAGACAGAGATAGACAGATAGAGACAGAGACAGAGAGAGATACAGAGAGAGACAGAGAGACAGGTGGGGGGAGAGAGAGAGAGTGAGAGAGAGAGAGAATGAAGTAATATGAGGCTGGACAAGACACATGCCGGGAAGGCTCACCTTGAAGCCCTCTGTAGGACCTTTGCAGAGTCTGTATTTTCTTCCAAGTGCAGTGAGAAAGGCCTAATCCATTTTGTATTTTGAGGAGCTGGCTATAACCAAAGGTGACTTTGGGGTTGGAGGTATAGCTTCTTGGTAGGACTCTTGCCCAACCTGTACAAGGTCTTGCGTTTTATCTCCAGCAAAACACACACACACACACACACACACACACACACACACACACACAGAGGTACATTTGGTTAGAATGTTTCAATCATTTATTTGACAATTATTTACTAACTGTCTTGAACATGCTGGGCCCTGGAGATAAAAAAAAATTCACTCACTTCCCCTTCTCTTCTCTTTTCTCTGCTTTTCCTGAGATGGCAAGTTGCTTCTGTGTTGCAGGAACCCTGTGCAAGCCTTGTGGATATTTCTTTGCATGGAGGTTCTTTGAATACTTACACCCTTTGTTAGGGCAAATCCACTTTTCATTAACGTCTGTCCGGGATATCACGAGTTGGTGCCTCCTACATATGTTTCTCCCTACTATTAATAGCCATCAATTCCTTTGTTTTTCTCTGTATTCTAAGGTGCCCTGAGGGGATATAGCTTAATGTGAAATTTTCCTGTATGTTTTTTGAAGGAAAAACGAGGTCTTAGAGATGACCTAAAATGACGCAATAAATCTTGCTATTCTTTTGGGTAAGAGCAATGGATGGTGTTAGGGAGTTTGAGTTTCCATCCCTATTTCACTATTTATAAGTTGTCAGCTTGCAAAGAATGCTTATTTTTCTCATGCATAAAGTTAAAGCATTGAATTAGGTGATCTCTAAAGCTCTATTCAGCTACACGTTTGTCTTGGGAAAGTGAATGGGAGATTTGGAATCAGAGGAACAGGTACTTCTGATCTTGTTGTGACCTTAGCCAAGTTACCTGATCTAAGTAACTTAGATCTCTGAGATCTTGTCTCTCTGTCTCTATCTCTACCTTTCTGAAACAGGTTCCTCATTTGAAATTGAAGGGATAAATGATACTGTCTGAATTACAAACCTAACACTGAAAATAATGCCTGGCACTTGGTAGGAAGTAAAAAACTATTTTGTAATGAACAAATGTTTCTCCCCTAGGAAGATGAAATGACACCATGCGTGTCACAGAAATTTGAAAACTACATGCCTCTGCCCAGTACTAGTTTATATAATCATTATTAATTCAGTTTATTAAAATAGTAACCTTTTCTGTGTTTCAGGCTGAGCATGGCCCTTTATCCAGTGTCACTTGTTAAAACAAGGGCACATCTCCACATTCCTCAGTGTACATTAGAACAGTAGAAAGTGACTTTAGAAAAAATGAGCATGTATGCCACTTAATGAGCTCTTAAACTTCCCTTTGGAAAGCCAGAAACTAAGGGGGAGTCCAAAACAGCAACTTCTACATGACCAGCCAAATCATAAGCTACATTTAGTAGACAGAAACCCGTCCTTAAGGCCTCTACAAAATAAAACAGGGAAAGGGACTCCATCCATCACCTTTAATGATGAATAGAAACTCTATCCAACAGATTTCTAATTTCCAGGCACTAGTGTCTTCATACGGGCTTGCAGGTGCCATAGGAGAATGGCAAGTAATTTAAAGTATGAAAAGTTGCCTTGGCTGCTGAATTTTCACCTCAGGTTGAGATGTGCTTGAAACAATGGTTTGATTTCAACCCGTCAATGTTATTTAAATGCCAGGACGGCTGTTCACTCTCGCCCCAGCCCCCATCCCACCATTCCTATTCTTGAGGTTCTTGCAGGAGGAACCAGCTGTTGTTCTGCTTGGCTTTGAAGTTCAGTAGACTTCCCATGTTTCCCATGAATGATTTTTCTCATTGAGGGTTACTTTGAGCTGGAGGTAGGGTTCAATGTTTTCAGAAGACTAAAAAAATTCCCTCAGGAATGTGATATAAAGAAAGAACATTGCTTTCTTATTTCTGCTTCAGTTCACCCATCTAGAAGGCAGGCCAGTGGGAAGGTTGGAACAAAGGCAGGCTAAATTAGCACATGGTTCCAAAATTCACTATTTATATATCGTGTCAAGAATACTGCTGGTGGCACCCCGGCGTGGGCTAGAGAGAAGACAAAGATGCCGAAGAGTAAAAAGGGCACGATAGTCAAAACAAAGCTTTTTCCTCAGGAGCAGATATCTTGTTAGTAAGACTAGCAGTAACAACAAAGCAACTACCTTTTAACTGTGCCTACTATGTGCCAGGTATACAAGTTCCATCCTATATGCTGATTCATTTACTCTTTACAAAACTATGAGATATTTGTATCTGAAGAAGTGGCAATAAACAGGCTCAGGGATTTGTCCTGTGATTTAATTAAAACAGCTAAACTGGGAACCAAATCTTTGTTTATCATAGCTTATGGCCTTTCCATTCCATCACACAATACAGTATCAAGAAAGATAAAAAATAAAAAGAATGGGAGGAAAACAATAGAAAAACAGTTTTATAAATGCAGGGGAGACAAAGGATTGAAGGGAAGAGAGGGGAATGGGAAAAAGAATTAAGATACTTTATGCACAGGTACAAATTCCCTATGATGAACATGATCATTATGCATGTCAAAGATGTACCCATAAAATTAATTTAAAGAAAGGAAAAAGAAAAAGGAGAAAAAAAAAGATTCTGTGATAGTAATCACAAGTTGTCAGTTTGAACAGATTAAGAAATGCCCAGGGGATTAATAAAGAACAGTTCTGGATGGTCTTAGAGGATGAGAAACTTGGATTTTTTTTCTTGATTGAAACTGAAATGAACCTGAATTGTGAAGTGTTGGTGAAGGAAAGAGGGATGGTATATAGCACAGGGACTGTCCTGGTGGTGGTTTCAGGCTGGTAGAAGAGCACCTGCATGTGTGCCCAAAGAGGAAATACAAAGTTTAATGGGTATTCCGAGCAGAGTTACATTATATCTGGTTGAGTAGACGAGACGGACTCAGAAGACTGCAGTGTAGCTTTTGAAAGGTCGAACTTTGGAAGGAGAGATGATTATATTCCCAGATATTTGATAGTACCATTTTAATCAGCTACACTCCACACACAAAAATGATTTTAGGGCAAACAATGTTCTTCCTGGACAATGAAAATGCTGGCCCTGGCTATTTGCCAGAGTAAGCACACTGTGGTATAGCAGAAAAAACCTTGAATTTGGAGTACAAGACCTGGTTGCAGATTCTAATTCCAGCACTGAAGTGGGATTTTACCTCTCTTAGGCCTAATTCCTTCAACTGTGAAGCTATCACACTTTTCTCCTTCTTTCCCTCCCAGCTTTTGAACGGTTCAAATGAGATAAAGTAGATGACAGATTGTTAATGTGAGGAATAATAATTTCCTGTGGAAGATTTCTTTTCCCAGCCCACTGTGGACATTTTAGTGGCTGGGATTTCCATTGGAAAGCTCCTTTTGGTTTCACGGGCTAAATGACTTGCCTGAGACCATTTATGGTAAATTGAATATTTCAAGATATTTCAGTTCCTCAAGCCAGGACATGATTAAAATAATTTTGTACCTTCAACTTTCTGCACACCAACACAGGTTTAAAAAAAAAATCTGGGGCTGGGGGTATAGCTCAGTGGAATAAGCTCTTGCTTAGCAAGAGCAGGGTCCTGAGTTTGATCCCTAGTACTGGCAAAAAAAAGAAGAAATCCATCATACTTTTGCTTGAAGTGCACGTGTGCACGCGCGCGCGCGCACACACACACACACACACATGCACACACATCCATCTACTTTTTCCCAGTCTTCCATTAAAGAAGAGGATTTATATGCCCCAAAGTGGAAAGGACATAATCTCAGAAATAAAGTAGTCATTTACATGGAATATGACTGTGTGAAATAAATATTGTATTGTTTGTCTCCTATAAAAGGTGACACCATTACACTGTGATGACCTCAAGTCCTATGGGGAATGATTTCACACTTTGCACAGATACCTACTATGGACAGTTAATTATACTTATTAATTAACTTATTTTAGTCTTCCTTTCAGAAGCTTGAAGCTATGCAAACTAGATATTGTTATTTTATACGCTGAAGGAAAGCTTAAGGCCCTCAAAGCATCCTGTTAATATGTTTACATCTCCACCTTCCAGCACAGTATCTGAGATAAAAAAGCACTGAGGACAGTATTAGGGCAAAGGGAAGATGAAAGTTCTTTATTTGAAGTTTTCATGAGTTTAGCAGGAAAATAAGAATTACAGTGGTAATGGGGCAGGCACATATTTATTTTTAAACTGAATTTGATCTACACTTTCCCAGTCCTACCTCTGTCCCCAGATTCTATTCCAGCAATTCTCCAAGTGGATGAAAGTTAAGGCTTCTTAATGGCGAAATGGTGCAGTCTCTGGGCAGGTGGGATGTTTCACCCCCTCCACCCACTTCACATTCACTGCTAGGGATTTTCTAGTTGCGTTAAGTGATGAAGGGTTTGAACATCCAAGTTTCCACAGGTAAGAGACTCTTCATCTGTTTCTTTTCCTCTTAGAGCTCCTCAAACTATGGTGAACGTACAGTGACAAAGCTGTGTACACAAAATTGTGGGCTTGCACAGTTTAGTTATCATGTGGAAGCAACCCAAATGTCCATCCACAGAAGACTGGACTAAAAAACTGTGGCATTTTTATATAATAGAATATTACTCAGCTATAAAGAGGGACAGATTTGGGGCCTTTGTAGGCAAATGGTCACAATTAGACACCATACTCATAAGTGAAATAAATCAGAGGTACATGTGCAAGCAATGTATTGTGTCACTGGTGTAAGAACCTGAGGGTGGGAATATAAACTAAGAGGTGTGAAAGAAATCTGCTCAAAAGTAAAGAACAGATGGAATGAGGGAAAGGAGAAAAGGAAGAAAGAGGCAAATATGTATGTATGTGTGTATGTACATATGTGCAGGATGGCTAACATGGTTCCACTATTGTCTTATGTCACTTTATGGTAAGGAATAGTTGATGACTGGTTGTTTGATCAATCTTGTATGTCTATATGTGTTTTCCTGAGCATACACTTTGAAGTTATCAATATGCAATGCAACAGCTATTGTTGGTTTCTTGTTGCTTTGTCTATAATTCAATTTTGATTTTACTGTTATTGTGCTACTTTGTTAATGCTTTCCTCTTTTTTGTTGATGTTGTTCTTTTCTTTTACACCTAAAAAAATAAAAAAATATTAAAACAATCATGGACTTGGATTTTGGATATAATTTGCAAGCTTTTCATGCATTTTTTTTTCGTCCAGTTATAATTTTCACCATACACATGTCATGACTTTAAGACAAGTAACTTTCTCCTTCAAATTAAAGATCTGCATTATGAATAACAGTTTAAATAAAACTGGAACTGTAACTTCACTCACGAGTAGGGGAACTTTGATACCTTGCTGAGGCCCAACAAGCTCAAGAGAAAATGGTGAGATTTAGTCTAAGAATTTGAAAGAAATGAGAAAAGAACCTTTAATTTGTATCTGCAGTGATGTATTAGTCAGTTCTGGCCACAACAATGCTTTATAATTTCTCCCAAGCTCAATGGCTTAGAGTGGCAGTTATTCTCATGCATGTGGGTCAGTGGCTTGGGTGATCTAGGCTGTGGCCATCTGGGAAGCTAGGCTTGACTCCAGGCTTTGGGTAAGACTCAGATATTTTTGCAGACCAAGGTGGAAGAGCGGGAGGACCTATCTAGAGTAAGTATCTTTTCTTGCAAACCAGTAAGCCACCGCATCAAATCACAGTTCTTGTTTAAAATTGTATCACACATACTAACTCACTCCCCATCAACAAAAGAGATCACAGGGCCAAACACAAAATCAAGAACAGAGAAATATACCCCAACTTCCACAAGGTCATTGGAAAAGGTTGGGTATATAAGTCTACTGCAGGGAGATAAAGAACTGAGACCCATAAATTATGCTAACTCAGGGAAGAAGCACCAATATATCATGGGAAGGGAAAGACTTTGGAAGATCAAAGGGACATCATTGTGGTTGGTGAGGTATGTTCTCCAGTTTTCTAAATAAATGTATTTCCCCAAGGCAGTGATTTTATTTTATCTATTAAACATTACTTATGCTCCTAGATCTGGGTTCTGGTGGCTACAACTGACTTCACCATAGCTGACAAATGACACACAGGTAAATAGGGAAGAGAAATTTTCCATGGCACTGTGGAAGCCCCAATCCTTCTGGCTTGCTGTGATTTAGCTCCAAAACAGGGTATTGAGAACTCAAGGTAAGTTTCTTTCTATCTCTGGGCATCAGTTTCTGTATTGTAAAAGAGGTTGACTAATGATATATATTTCATAAAATTATTGAAAAAAATAAGACACTGCAGGTAAAACATGTGCTACAAACCTCAGGAAATGTGTTTCTTCCTGGAAATGATAGAACAACATTTGGGAAGTATGTCTAATACCTGGAGATACTCCAGTACATGAAGGAGGGTGACTGTGAACGTTCCATAGCAAAGGCAGGATGACCAAAGAAGGAAGGATATTTGAATAGCACTTTTAAGTGACATTGTCTGAGAAGAGAGCAAAAGTGGAAGCTAAAACAAGACTTTAGTGTGGCTGCTAAGTGTTAGTCACGCCCCTCTTCTGCAGTACAGAATGCCGCTGGTCACAGTCACTTCGGGGAACACTTGCGGAACATGTTGTCAGAGACTTCATTGAAGAACAAATAGTGCCTGGAAGCACTGTTCCTAGGATCTCCCAATGCCATACTTTATTTTGCTATACTCTAAGCTGCCATTAGAACTTTGGAATGCATTTGTTTGTCTGAACTTAGAAGTATCACTCTGGGAAATCTTTTTGTAAGTCACACACCTGTCTGGACACAGTGACTTTGGGCATATAGATACCTCCTACGAAATATCATAGCTTTTTTAGAGTTTGCAAAATTTTGAACAAATGCTAGGCTGGGAGATTTACGAAGCAACAGTATCACAGTCAACATGATACTATTGCAGGAGAAATTATTGTCATTTGAAATAAAAACCAGGAATACAGGAGTATTCTATTTTGTTGAATTTCAAAAGGAATATCAGCATGTTATTTGTGTGCTGCAGATCCTTTGCATGCTTAATTTCCAATGTTACTCAATGCGTACAATTAATTTTTGTTACAACCAGGTACATATGTTATAATGATTTTAATCAGAAGGCTGTGATGAGTGAGGCTTGTTTAGCCCTGTAGCACAGAGACAACCTGCTATAGTAAGAAGAGACTAGTCATGACATCAGAGTCAGTATTAAGAAAAATGTTGAGTTTCTTGGACTATTCAAGAACTCTGTCTGGTTGGTAGATTATAGAGGTTAATCATAAGGTTAATCAAGGAATCAGTTTCTTCTGAGACATTCTGCATTTGGTTGAAGGACAATCAGCAGAGAGTATAAAACTAAGGTTATTTTGGCAGACACTAGGAAGCATTATCCTCTTGTAATAATGTTATTGTAATTAGTATACTTACTTGGGTTTTCAATCTCTTCATGCTCTAAAATAGGGTCATAATTTCTAGTAATTTAAAGCTTGAGAATGATTACCTCAGTACCATTGCACCTTATTCTTCAAATGCTGGGGGGAGAGGAGGTTGGTGTTTACTGAATGGGAATCTACATGCTCATCTCAGTTTCTCAGAATGGTTTTGGGATTCAAAGAAGCACAAATATCTGAGATGTGAAGTTTGAAATATTCTCATATTAGAAAGTTGGGAGGAAGTAAGGACAGGAAATCAAATAATCTACAGTCATATAGAATAATATGCAACTAACAAAAATTTCTATGTGCAAGTTTGTGAAGGAGTAGAATACCAGTGGTTGAATATGTATGTGTTGAATGAATCAATGAGTCAATGAATAAATAGCCTTTATCAGATATTGCAGATTTAGTATGTGTCATGTACTTAGGCTGTTTAAGGAGGAAGAAATTATCGTGACAATTTTTCCATTATGCATTTTATAGCTAGAAATTAAAACAACGTGCCTAACACATGAGCTAGTAAACTGTACAGGTGGGATTGGAGCTCAGATCTATCTAATAACCAAAGCATAATTCTCTCAAGCTATTATATTTTAGGATAAAAAGCTATAGATTTATTCACTACAGATGAGCCAAAATTTATCATTTAAAAAGATCAAAGAACTCTTAGTTTATATTCCCACCCTCGGGTTCTTACACCAGTAATATAATACGTTGCCTGCACATGTATCGCTGATTTATTTCACTTATGAGTATGGACTCCAGTTTTGTCCACTTGCCTACAAAGTTCCCAAAATTGTCTTTCTTTATAGCTGAATAATATTCCATTATATAAAAATGCCACATTTTTTTAATCCAGTCTTCTGTGGATGGGCACTTGGGTTGCTTCCACATTTTAGCTATTACAAATTGTGCTGCTATAAACATGGGTGCACATATATCAGAGTGATATGATGTTTTCAGATCTTCTGGGAAAATACCCAGAAGAGGAATAGCTGGTTTAAATGGAACCTCTAGACCTAGTTTGCGGAGAAATCTCCAAACG
>PVLD010032243.1:0-14876 GCA_004027595.1 Dinomys branickii
GCTTTCCCACGTCTCGCCCCGGCAGCCTGGTCCGCCCTACCACATCTCCCCCGGCATCTCAGAGAAATACGCCCAGTTTAAACTTCCCAGCCGAGGTCCCGGCATTCACGCTTGCCAAGTCTGTCTCGAGCTGGTGGTGTTTATTAAGGAGGTTCGCTCCCTTGCTGCTCACCTGGTCGCCATCTTCCCCGGATCCTCTCATGAGCCTGCCCGGGTCGTTCTGACACTCCTGCCGTTCAAGCTTCTGGCCTGGACGCCCGGCCCGCTGCTCGGGGCTCGGCCTGTTCCGGCCCGGGGACCTATTTTCTGAGTTTCTGGTCATTCTGAATCTATGGCTGTCATGGCTTCTTTGGAAACCCCTAGCATCTCAGCAGTGTATACTGTGTAAAAGGATATTTCCTATTCTTTAACTAGAATTTAGGTATGATGTGGTGGTAAGGGCTTTTCAGGCTACCTACTTTTCTGAACTAACAAATTTAGAAACAGATCTCTTGACAAATATTTAAAAGCACATAAATACTTAAATTTTTATTAATTTTAGGTATTATATGGTTTCAACCACATGTCCAGGGGAACCAGAAGGGATACTAGGTCTTCAGAATTTTGCTTTCTTGTCAAAAGACAAAACTAGTACACAGGTGAAAATTAGAATACAATTCAAAAATAAACTAGTAAGATGAAACTGCAGGATTTGTTCAGAGAAAAAAGACTTATAAATACCCTATTGGTAATTAGACTTTCCTGTGCTCCCAGATTGCCCTGCATAGTTGCCCTCCAACTTTGGCTGAAACTAGCTGTATTTCTCAGTATGTAACTACATAGAATCTTTAGAATGAATGATGGATCCCAGTGGACCTCAGTCATAAATAGAAATCATGAGATTTTTTCTTAATGGATAAAGAGACCCACAATGAAATTGTAACAGAAAATGCTCCCCCGAGCCAGTATACTTCAGTTTAGTTGCCCAAGCAATAGTTCCTGTTCCAGTTCTGGTTGCTCCACTCTCTTAGAAATGGCTGATCACTGTGATGCATAGCTGGTCACTATGATGCACATTGTATAAACAGTCCCCAGTTGACAAGCCATTCTGCCTCTGTACTTCCTGCTTGCTTATCGCATATAAGCCCTAGATCACTGAGATTAGGGCCTGATATTCTGGAAATGATCCTGATCAGTGCCCCTTGATGCAAATAAATCTGCCTCCAAATCCTCGATGTGGTTTTGGTGTTGTTGCTTGTTATTGCAAAATCAGGACCAGGAGCATTTATATTTCAGTTCTGTAACTAACTACCAATGTGCATACTTCATTCTCCTTCCTGGCTTTCAGCTTTCTATCTATTGAGTGAATGCAGGACTGTGTTATGTTAATTCCCAATATGTTGGTAAAATGTTTAAGGAGGTTGTTTCCTCAAATGTTGTGCCATCATTTATCTGTGGAGAAGAGTGTCTCTCTGGGAGTTTGAAGGTGTACACACTTGCTACCTCTGTCTTAGCTCCTCTCTCCTTCGTCAGATAATATACTTTATACTCTAGGTGAGTTCCAAGAGATACCTGGGTACTTGTAAGGACAACCATTCAAGTTAAGGAACTGATAGTCAATTGCAGTCACTATGAGCAACTAACAATGAAAAATACCCATTATGGAAATTGTCAAAATGCTTGACTCATGACAAGGTCAGATTAGTTTTCAAGTATAAAAGAAGATAAAGCTTGAAATTGGGTAAGTGAATAGTCAAAATTTCTCTGTTGAGAGAAGAACCTATAGTATGTCAGAAACATTCATTTGAATAGCCATAATATGAGTGGTCTGGAGCAGTAGACTTTTGTGTTCTAAATCCATGACTTTGGAATGTGGTCGGTGATGGGGAAAGAGATGAAGAAGAAATGGAGGGAGGGCTGAATGAGGATCAGGTCTAGAAGAAGACAGTATTTTTGCATTAAATTCTAGATATTAATTATATTTCATGTGATTAAACTTCTTTCTACAAGAGAATTATAGGGAATTAATTCGGTACTCTAGTTCATTTGGCTCAATTTAACTCAGATTTTATGCTTTGCCTAAGGAAATGTGTTCAAAGAAGATGTTATGTATTAAGGAAAAAGTTTGAGATTCAAGTGAGCAACTTGAAGCATGGATGACACTTGCTTTGGAAGATTTCTTAGAGTAGTTATTTCTTGATATAAGATTTAATGAACCAGGTAACAGAAATGCCATTCTTTAAGGATCCTAACACGGATGGCCCTTCCTGTGGGTCTGAGTACTGTAAGCAGGTCCCACCCAGGGACCCAATGTAGGAGACACCTGTGTCTGCCCTCCTAGGTGATGATTCTATGTCCCTTCACTGGCATTCAGCAGACCTTCCCCTGCAGCAACTGGCTAGATGAGAAGAAAGTGGATGGGTTAATTGAGAGGCAGCTCTATGAGATGGTGTCCCTGAGGAAGAAGCGGCTGAAAAGTAAGTGCAAGGGATCCAGGACCTGGGGAGCTCTTGAACAGGCCAGCAAAGCTAGGATGTCAGACCTTGAAGGGAAAAGCAGGTTCAGTCCACTCCTGTTTCCCAGTTGTCCGGAAAGAAAGGGAAAGAACCTTGCAGGGCACTCAGTTCTCTAAGGTGCTGCCACACACAGCTGCACACCCAGCAGCAAGATTCACTCTCCTGTTCCCAAACTAAAGAAGCTGCTGTTTTGAGCTGGGGATTAAACTGAGCGATTCACTCAGTGCATTCTGAGTATATCAGACCCAGAGCGCACAGAGTCAATGCTTCTCCCCATTTAAAATGTTAATTAAATAGAACAGCAAGGTGCTCTAATACAGAGGAATCCTTAGCTTTCTAAATTTTGCATCTTTATATTGAGTCCTGAGAGGGAAATACTTGTGTATAACCTGCCCTTCAGTCCTGGACACTCTTGATTGTTCCACTGATAACGTAAAAATCTATTCACTTCTTGAAATTTACCTTGCAACTTGCCCTGTCTTATAGAATTTCCTTGGTCTCTGTGGGTCTGGACAACTGACCTGAAGAAAGCTGGCACCAACTCGCCCATCTTCATCCAGATTTATGGGCAGAAGGGGCGGACGGATGAGATTCTCCTGAATCCCAACAACAAGTGGTTCCAACCAGGCATAACTGAGAAATTCAGGGTAGGAGAAAAACATGATGGGGTGGGAGGGAGAAAGGAAAAGCAGACTTAAGGAGTATTTGTTCTGGGGATTCTGGTTCCTGAAGCCAGGGTCTGAACCAAGTTTGAAGACAAAAAGGTAGAATGCAGTTGTTAGGCTGCTACAAGAGGAACAAATTCGATGATTTATACAGAATGTATTGATAGGGATGCATTCCAGACCTGGACCTTCATCTGAAATGAACGATCCAGAACCAAGCCTGAGGGAAGAGGCCAGTGAGAAGCTGTTTCAGACATCCAGGGGTCACGTGGCCAGGGCATCTATGTACATCCGAGACCCTGGGCGCAGGTCGTGTTAGACAGCCTGATCTGGACTGAATTACAGAATACGGACCAAATTTTAGAGAAAGTACTAATTTTAGAGCATTTGAAAGAAATTCAGCTTTAAAACTTTAGAGTGTGTATAAACTAGAACAGGCCTCTTTTCCCATAAAACTGCCGCTTTGACCTTTAGGTAGGAATATTTGGTAACTTGCTGCCGCCCTCTCAGAGCACCCCATCAACCCTCTGTTCTACCCCTCAGTTCACTGCTCTTTATGTATTTGTCTTCCCTGCCAGACCTGAGCCCCCAGGGAAGGAGCATGGCTGCTGTATTGATCTTTTTGTCTGTTTCAGTGCCCAGCAGAGTCCTGGGGCTGTGGGCCTGTGCTAATTTGCAGGGTTGTCATGCAGATTTTGTTACTGGAAGTTTATTGCTCGGAAGATCTTCTTTAGGCTGCATCCCACTGTGGGTCAGTTATTTTTGTTCAGTTTCGCCAGCTCAGACTGAACCCTAGCTTCACATGGCTGTCTTGACCCCATGTTCCACTGGTTGTCAGGAACATGAGAGGATAGAGTGTGTGAAGGTGGCTTCAAGCAAACCCATCCTGGCTATGAAGAAACAGTCCAACCCAGGCACCCTCCTGGTTGTGTCAGCTGTGAGAATAAATGTGTTTCCTTGGTTATGCCCACTCAGACCTTTTTATTTCTCATTATAGATTGAGCTTCCAGATCTGGGCAGATTTTATAAGATTCGAGCATGGCATGATAGAAGGAATCCTGGTTCTGGATGGCATTTAGAAAGGGTGAGATGCACAACTGTGGGGCTTGGGAGAGGAACCAGAATTATCCTTTTTTAAGACTGTGTCACATAAATTTATTTCTGAATTTATGGGAATGGAAGTAGGGAGGGCTGGATATGGGCTGTAGATACTTCCTGATGGGGAGAAGCCTTCCAAAATAGACTGAGGAAAGTGCTCAGGTGTTCAAGGGGCGTGCATTCTGCCCCATCACCTGAGTGCTAGGCAAGTGCAGGTCACTAGGGGATCCAAGGGAGAATTATTAATCTGGTCTTCTGCCTTCCACAAGGGCCATCTCCAGAATGAATCTCCTGGAGATGGGATAGCAGAATGGGGGCTGCAGGGCATGGCTGAGGACCTCTAGTACACTCCCCTGCATTTCAGATGACCCTGATGAACACTCTGAATAAGGACAAATATAACTTCAACTGCAATCACTGGCTGGACGCCAACGAGGATGACAATGAGATTGTGAGGGAAATGACTGCAGAGGGCCCAACAGTGCGGAGGATAATGGGCAGTAAGTACTGAGCAGCTCCCAAATTATGATATTTGGAAAAGGCTCCCTTACAAAGAAGACTGGATCTGGGTTCTTTTAGCCACACTTGGCTTTCACCTAATGAGTCCTCTTGTCTCTGTGTTAGGCTGGCAGGAGGAGAGGGAGATCTGGAGTCTAACATTCATGTTTGAAGAGCCAAAGGGAGATCGTTTTGCTTCTGGGTTATAGTGGCAGAGTGTTTACAAGTACAAAGCACATGTTCCATCCTTTCCCATGGCAGACATGAAGTGATCACAGCATTCTCTCCCACTGGCTCTAAAATAAGCTTTTTAGCCCTCAATATTGTGCTGCAATAGACATTTCCAATTGAGTGGAATTTGCATTTAAGATAATTAACCTGTTTGCTATCTTCATGAAAGTACTTAGTTTTTCCAATAATAATAAAGACTATTGCAAAACCACAAAGAGTTAAGAATTTATAGAAAATGATGTCACCCATAGCTCTAGTAGCTACTACATTGTTCAGTAATGTCAATTTTACAGATAACCATGTGATGTTTATGAATGTGATACTTTGTTTCTGCACATCCTGTAGAATCTCTCTCTCTCTCTCTCTCTCTCTCTCTCTCTCTCTCTCTATGTATATATATATATATATACATATATATACATATATATGCCTGTTGAAATGATTTGATTAGAGTTAAATTATACAGCAAATAGCAAATATTTAAAATGAGATCATCTAGTCTGTTAGTCTAATTAACCAATGCTTTCAACTAGTGCTATGTCTCCTCTATTTTATGGTTCAACTTCATTCAGGATTAAATATATGACTATAAGATACTTCTATTTGAGGACCCTTACAATAGCCTAATGAAGAACTGAAAATTTTCTTGTCATAATAACACAGTTGGTTACAGAGAGGGTTAGACTTTGGTTAGACCTTGAACAAATGTTTTGTTTCCTGGTTCAGTTTCAGGCTCATCTCATAAGCTGCCGCTACTGTGGACTCCATTATCCTCTGACAAAGCCCCTGCCCTTCTAGCCCTCTCATTACTCCACTATAACAGCTAAGACTAACCTAAGACATTACCCCTTCCTTCACACTCAATAGTATTGGTTTTGGAAACAAAGCTATTATCTCCCTGTAGATATAATATTGTCTGACCCCTCTCTTTGGCTCCTACTTGATATGCCTATTTTGTGTGCCAGAATTGTGCACAGGTATACAAACTAAGAAGAGGGTCTTGGGACCCAGCTGCTTTCTGAATTCTTCTTATCAGTTCTAATCACTTTAGCTCCTCATCCTATGCTTCTACAATTACGTGGTGCTTTCATTCCTGAGGGTTTTTGTAGGATTGCTTCTCAAAATTTCACAACCAATAGCTGTGGTCAATCCTCTCTGATCTAGTAGATCATGTATTTTCAAATTTTACATTATTACCTGGAGGTCCGATTAAAACATAGGTTGCTGGACCCCACTGCAGAGTCTCTAATTCAGCAGATCAGCATTGAGACCCAAAAATCAGCTTATCCAAAAAGTTCCTGGGTGATGTTAATACTGCCTTTTGGGAGCCACACTTTTAGAAGTTCCAGGTTAATGTATCTGTCACTTTTCTAAATGCTCTTCACCTTTTAAAGTCAATTCTGTGTTGTTGTATCCATACTTGTTCCCTCCTTCTAGCCTCGGTGAGATCTTATTGTTCGGTCAAAAATAAAATAACCTATGGATTATTTTTAGCGAGATTTTTCCAAAGAGAAGTCTACCAGTGTTACCTAAAATGCTCCAAACATTCTCTACCTGCAGTCGCTCTTTTCCTTGACTGAAGCGTGACTTGCCCCAAGAACCTTGCTTTTCCTTCTCACGGACTGTGGGGTTGGGTGGGGAGAGAGGCACTGACTGTCTTCCAGTAACTTCCCTTTCTTACTCAAGACTGTATGAGGAGCCTTTTGGCTATTTTCTAGACACCAATCCCTGCCACAGTCCTAGGACAATGTATTAGCTCCTTCTGGTGTGTACAAGTCTGAGTCCTATTTCCCTCTTATAAGGATACCAGTCATAATAGACTGAGACTCACCTATGTGACCTAAACTTTCCTTAATTACTTCTCAAATGCCCTGTCTCCAAACACAGTCACATTTTGAGGTAGAGGAGGTTAGCAACTCAACATATAAATTTGAGATGTGGATCACAATTCAGTCTATAACAGATAATATCTCTCAAAGCCTGATCCAGGGCACATCTATATTAAAAATCTGCCACAATATTTATTAAAATGTAGATTCCTGGGCCTAATCTCAGCTATGCTGACAAGACTCTCTGAGAACTATGCATAGTAGCATGTACTTTATCAAGCATGCCTACTGATGTTTATGCCAACTTAGAATTAAGAGCCTTCGTCTGCTTCTTTCAATGTCCACACGGAACCAAAACCACCGCCAACATTCTGGTGCTCGTCCACATGCTGACGTCCACCACCCTCCCACCTAATCAGCCATGCGTCTCCCATCTAACCGCCTCACTCAGGCTCATCTCACAAGCTACCCCTACTGTGAGCTCCGTATCCTGTGGCAGAGCCCCCGCCCTTCCAGCGCTCATTACTCGGGTCCTCTTCACTCCACCCTTGAAGTCCTGCCAACTCCCTCCTCCTCACACTTCTCTTGTCTCTTAGGGCTGTCCCCTAGTGGGTTTGTGGAGTGTGAATTTGAGGTACAAACCTACAAACAGCTGTCCAGTCCAAGGGAGAAAAAAGGAGGCCTAAAATCAGGCGGGGGATGGACAGGCTTGAGAGGAGCTGATACATTCAAGAATTACTTTTTGGAGGTGGCACTGGCAGAGCAAGGCTCCTGAATGCTGTGGGAATAGCAGTTGGGAGAGACTTTGCAGATGAAGTAACACTGGAGCCAGGTCCTCTACAGTGGGCTTTGACGAGCAAGGAGAGACCAGGGGAAGAAGAGCTTTTAGCAGGTTATATGTGATGTGCTTGTGACATTTGAAAATGTGGTGTGTAGGGCTGTCATGGCTGTCATTCATTTCTGTTTTCTGTTATTCTATTAATAAAGCATATCAATAAGAAAAAAACTGTGGTAATTGGCCTGGAGGCAAGGGCTGCGTGTCCTGGCTCTAAGGGTAGTTTGAGGTCTTCTTGAGGGCCTTGACTATTCTTTAGAACCCCTACCACCTTAAATTTCTTTCTCGCCAAATATTTCTATTGTGCTTTGAGCACACCTGTGCCCTCATTTACCTCTCCTTTTCTGGTCTAGATGCTTCTTTGTATACTAACTAGAGCTGATAGCAATGGCCTGCTTCCCCAGTGGGTACCGTGTGTAGTGAATAATGTGCATGCCTTCCTAGAGATCCTTTAAGTGGAGAGTCCTGGATTCACACACAATGAGTAAATACCAATTCAGAATCAATTCTCTGAATTTGAAGTTGTGTATCTTGAGTTTACTTACAAAGTAATGGCCAGCCAAATCAACAATTAATGCCATGTCTGGAAGCTGAGAGCCTTGGGGAGTGATCACACTGATTAACACAGATTGAGAGACAGACAAAATATACACCAGCTCCCAATTTATTTCCACCTTGCCTTTCCCTCAGGAGCTATGTGAGATGGTAAAATAAATGAAATCAACATTCTCCGCTGTGATTACATACCACTGATGAGTGGGCAAGAATCCATTGGACTTGAGTGCTGAGAATTGTTGCTTCTCATTAATCAGACTGAGCTGTAATTTTTAAATTAAAGTACAAGAGGCTCTGGTACTTACCCATCTGCATAAAGTTTTTTGCTGTTGAAATTGTCTGCAGACTGCTTACCAGGAAGACTGTGGGGCCTCAGTGGCTGATGGCTCACAGGAGCCTCTAAGAGAGTCATCACCTTAAGGACATTCAACTGGATGGACCTTAGCGCTCCTGAGCAAAGGGGACTGGAATTCCCAGGCAGAGAGATTTCTAAATTCTCTCATCATTTGGCTTCTGGGAATTGATTATTCCTCACAGCTATAAAAGCACAACAGGCCTTCATCAAAATTCAGAGTGCAGTGAGGCCAGTGTTTAAGTCCTCGACTTCCCTGTTGTGCCTCATGCCTCCATTTTTTCTGTTCTCTGTCGGGTCAGTGCTGTCTGTTCCTCCTACTGCTAATGCTAAAATCACTGAAAGTGTTACTCAGGGCCAACTTCACCTATACAAAGGCGAAGATTTAGAGCATGGGGCACTTGAATTTTAGAAAGAGTTGATTAAGAATTATAGGTACTGGGCTGGGAATATAGCTCAGTTGCATAAGTGCCTGCCTGGCAAACACAAAGTCCTGAGTTCGGTTCCTAGTACCAAAAAAAAGTGAGTCAAGAATTATAGGTGCTGTGGTCCTGTGGAGACAAGGTTAGGGCCAGGGAACTTTTCTCTCAATATTAGGGTTTCGGTGCCCACCAGTGCCAGCTCTATTCAAGGCAAGTCTCTGTGTACAATGATTATTTTTTTAAATGAGAGCTTTTGCTGCAGACACTGTATCTTCAAGTACCTACGGTCAAATTTATTTTTCAAATGTCTTCATATCTCCAAATAGGAATGGGTATGTTATTGAAGAAAGTAGTTTGTACAGTGAATTAAACTTTCTGGTGGTTTGTCTCATCTCTGTTATTTATGTTAGATGGACTGCTTAAGAATGGTGTCCATTTAAAAAAATAATTTATTGAACTATAATTCATGTGTCATTCAATTCACCCATTTAAAGGGTCAATGGTTTTTAGACTATTAGCAAAATCATACGTCTGTCACCACTTTCAAATTGTAGAACATTTCCATCTCCCCACAAAGAAATCCCAAACCCTTCAACAGTCATATTTCTTTCCCCACCTTATTCTTTGTAACAGTTAATCCTGATTGTCAATTTGACCGGCTTGAGAGATTGGCCTAGGAGATTAATAATGCACATTGCTGGGTATGTCTGGTCCCTGGGGACTATATTTGGTCCCTGGTTCCTTCCTCTCTGGTGCTCTTTGCCTTGTGCTCTTTTCCCAGCCACTATGAATTGAGCAGCTTTGCTTTGCCAAACCCTCCCACTATGGCTTTCCTGCCTTACAGGCACCTAACCATGAACTGAAACTTCTGAAACTGTAAGCTGAAATAATCATTTTCTCCTTTTGCAGTGTCAGGTATTTTGTCTCACTGACAGGAAAGCTAATGTCAGTCTCTGTCAACCACTAATCTACTTTTGGTCTCTATAGATTTGTTCATACCTGATATTTCCTACAAATGGAATCATACAATACAACCTTTCAGATTCGGTATCTCATCTAACATGCAAGGTTCATCCATATTCTAGCATGTATCAGCACTTCATTTCTTTTTATTGGAGAATAATATTCCATTGTGTAGATGTACCATATATAATTGTTGATAAGCACTTAGATTGTTTCTATTTTTAGTTATAAATAATGGTGCTATGAACATTCATATATAAATTTTTGTGTGGATATGTTTTCAATTTTTTGGTATATATCTACAATTTTTTAGGATTTCAACAATTTTAAGGATTCTTTTTGGCTACTCCTAGTACCTTGAAATGTATGAATTTTAGAATTAACTTGTCAATTTCTATAAAGAAATCAGCTGCGATTCTAAAGGAGAGTAGGTTGAGTCTATGGGTCAGTTTTGGAATTACCGCTATCTTAACAATGTTAGTTCCTCTAACCCATGGAAATGTGATGCTTCTATGTTTATTTATTGAGAACTTTAATTTCATTAAATGATACTCTATAGTTTTCAAAGTATAGATTTTTTCTCTTATTTTATTAAATTTATTCCTAAATATTTTATTCTTTGATGCTATTGTGGATGGAAATGTTTTCTAAATTTCATTTTCATATTGTTCATTGCAAGAGGATAGAAATACAATTGATTTTAATATATTGGTCTTATATTCTATCATTTTGCTCATCTTTTTTAGTTTTAATAGTTTTTAAGGGGATTCTTCATTAATTTCAGCATACATAATTATGTCATTCATGGGTAGGGATGGTTTTACATTTTTCTTTCCACTCTGGATGCCTGTATAATATTTCCTCTTACTGCCTGGCCTAAAACCTTCAGTGTCATATCAAGTAGAATGGGTGAAACCCTTGTCATGTTTCTGATCTTTGGAGGGCAACATCCAATCTTCCCCCATTGAATTTGATGTTGGCTGTTGGTGTTTCACTTTTAAACTGAAGTTCCCTTTTGTTCCCATTTTATTGATGATTTTTATCATGAAAGTATATGAGACTTTTGTCAACTTACTTTCCTGAATCTATTGAGATGATCATGTGATATTCATTTTTAATCTATTAGTATGATATATTAATGTAATTGATTTCAGTAGTTTAATTTTATCTCTGAAAAATTCTGTTGTCACAGAGTATAATTCTTTTTACATATTGCTGGATTTTACTTGCTGGCAACTTATTAAGGACTTTTGCATCCAAATTCGCAAAGATATATTAATGTGTACTTTTCTCATGATGTCCTTGGCAGTTTTGGTATGAAGATAGTGCAGGCCTCATAAAATGAGTTAGCAAGTGTTGCTTATTCTATTTTAGCGAGCGTTTGAGAATTGGTGTTATTTGTTCTTTGAATGTGTACAGATTCAGTTCTGAACACATTTGTGCACAGACTTTTTTGTGGGTAGGTTCTGAATTACTGGTTTAGTCTTTTCATTTGTTATTAGTCTACTCAGATGTCTTTTGTTTTTCTTGAGCAAGTTTTAGTAACCACCCTTTAACTTTCCATCTACTTGTGTGTTTAAGCCCAAAGGATGTCTCTTGTTGACAGAAGATAGTTAGATCCATTACCCATTTTGCCAATCTCTGTATAATACATAGTCTGATTTCTGTTTGATGTGAGACTACTGACAGCTTTCAAACCACCACGTTCCTCTCTTGTTTTCTGCCTTTTATCTAGGCAGGCTAATGCGCCTGGATGCCCTGTCTTTTGGCATTGGTGGAAAGTTCAAATCATACAAGCCCTGACCTATACACAGGATCTTTCACTTCAGTTTTACCCCCTAATTATAATAGTATCACAGTCTCTCTGCTGCTGAAAGCTATATTTGGTCCTTCTTGAGGACCTGTCAAGAACTCCTCATTATGTGAATAATATACGTTACATGTGCTCTTGGTTACTGGTGTCTAGCTTCATCAGCTTTGATGTTTGAGCAAATTTGGGGAGGGCACACCCGTATCTTCTCTGTGGGACCAGTACGCATGACTGTGTGCACAGGAGAATGTGAGGGTACGGGGACTGATGCCAACATCTATCTCTCCCTTTATGGTGCCGTGGGGGACACAGGGCAGCAGCTGCTCTACAACTGCAGGAATAACACTGACCTGTTTCAGAAGGGCAGCGTAAGTTGCAACAGTATGCTACCCTGAGAACTCCCTTTCCTCGTTCCTTTATCTTGCCTGCTCGTGAAAGTAGAGCTGATAACTGGTATTGGAGCCTTAGCCAGTGAATGACCTCTTCCCGGGGAAGAGGAGAGTGCGGGTCTGCCTTTTGGTTGAAATGTTAATTACCAATATAATTAATATAATTACCAATATGTCAGAATTTACAAATTCAGCAAAACAGCATCTTGCTGTTTTCTATATGTCATATCTTTTTTGGTCCTTGATTCTTACATTACTGCCTTTAATATTAAATAGATATTTTACAAAATACTATTTCTCTTTTTGTATTGTTTCTTTTATTACATATTCTTTGGATTATTAGGAAATTATAATGAAAGTTTTAAGTCACAGCAATGTAGTGTAGATTAATATCAGCTTAATTTCATTAGCATACCCAAACTTTGCTCCGTTATTGATCCGTTGCTTTTCTTCCTGCTTTGTACTATTATTGTCATATGAATTGTAACTATGTAACCAATGCAGTTGCCTTTTTATAAAATATGAGAAGAAAACAGTTACAAACAAAAATAAATGTACATTCTCTGTATTAATTATATTTTCTGGTTATCTTTATTCCAACAAGTGACCTCTAATTATGATGTAATATCTAATGTGAAGGTCACCTGTTAATATTTCTTGGAGGGCAGGTATTTTGATGATAAATTCTTGAAGTGTTTGTTCATTTGGGAATGTCTTAACTTATTCTTCATTCTTATAAGTTAGTTTTTCATGGGCTATAGTTCTTGATTAATGGTTTTCTTTCAGAACATTGAATATCCTCCCACTGCCTTCTGGCTTCCATAGTTTCCAGCGATAAATCAGCTATTAATTGTACTGGGGACACCTCGTACGTGATGGACATGTTAAACTTTTCAATTGCTCCTTTTAAGAATTTCTCTTTGTCTTTCACTCTCAGCAGTTTGACTATGATGTGTTTAAGTATAGATCTCTTTGAACTTACCCTGCTTGGAGTTCACTGAGTATCCTGCATGTGCACATTAATGCTTTATATTAGATTTGGAGAGTTTTTGACCATTGTATTTTTGAATAATCTTTTAGTCTTTTCGTATATCTTTACTATAATAAGTCACTTTATTTCATAGCTTAAAATATATCCCATATACCTATGATGACTAAAGTCTTATCACCAGGACCCTCCAGACGTGTTGTCATCTTGATCTAGTAAGTATCTCAAATTTACAATAAACAGAATGGAACCATTGATTTCCATTTTCAAACCCATCTTTTCCCCCATCTCAGGCTCCCCTCATCCTATTGGCAGTTCTATCCACCTAGTTACTCAGGCATAAGCCTAAGATGTCCCTAATTTCTTTCTTTCTCTCAATTGCCCATCCAGACCATTGCCAAGAACTGCCTTTAAAACATATTACTAATCTATTAATTTCTCTCCATCACCACTGTACCTCCAGTCCTAAGCACCATCTCTTCTTTTCTAGATTTTTGTGTTTACTCTGTTTCCTGACTTCTCTGATTCTACTCCTTCTTCTTCTGTAATCAGTTCTCCACATAGAAGTTAGAGTGCTCCATACAATTTAAAAGATAGATCAGATCATATTGCTTTCATGCTTAGGACTTTCTAATGGCTTCCTTCTTTACAAAAAGAAGCCACACTTCTTACCTTGATCTGTCACACCTCATGTGTCTGTCCTCTGTCTGTTGTCAGGTAGTTCCTTTAAAAATAGCTCATCGATTAAGTTATTCCAGGTTCTTCTTACCTCAAACAGAGAATTGAATTCAAAAGTGTATTTGAAAAGTGAGGGGTAAAGGGGTAAAGAAAGAATTGGCTCTGTAGTGCAAATTTAGGCTGAACAAAAGAAAGTGTAAAAGCAAAAATAAAAGTGCACTCTGCGGGACCCTCATGGCATCTGGTCTCCTTAATGCTGTCCACATTTTGTGGGAGTCTGAGAGAAGTTGTACATATGGGGCCCTGAGAATCATCTGGCACCACCCTGGGATTTTGCAATTGACAGGCCCTTCCCATGTCCCCAGCCAGCCTCACCACACCCTTCCTCCTCCATCTTGTCTACCTGTGGGCCTGCTTGCAAACTCCATCTCACCCTATCACAACCATATTAGTCTTTTCTCTGTTCTGGGGACATACATTGGTCAGCCCATACTGAGACCTTTGCACATACCCAAACTATCTTCTCAGGCTTTCTAATGTGTGCCTCTTATCATTATTTTGTAGCTCAAATGTTATCTCCTCGCAGCAATCTGTTTGGCATATCTAAATCATCTTCATCTCCTCGCGTTGTTCCTCTCCAAGCTGGGACATCACTCCATTGTATTATCTTTTTTTTATATCACTTGAAAATAACTTGGCTATACCTTGAAAAATTTTCTCATCATAATTTGTGGAATTGTATAATTTATAATATAAAAATGATATAGTTATTTATAGTTGCAAAAATCATGATGTATAATTTGTTTGTAACTTTCCTGTCACCTACTCATTTACTGTCAACTCTAAAGTAAACTCTGGAAATAGCTGTATGTCTTGGTCACTGCTGAATCCCTGCGTCTGTAATTGTGCATAACACCTTCAGAACTTCTGTAAGCAGATGTGGGGTAAATAGATGAGTGTATGATTAAATAAATAAAATTAATAAATTTTACTTCCAGCTAATTTTAATTGAAGAAGGTTGTGGTGTATGGGATGCAGGTACATCTTTTTTTTTTTTTTTTTTTTTTT
>PVLD010032244.1:0-14736 GCA_004027595.1 Dinomys branickii
TGGGTGTCAATATCACAGTCCCCAGTGTCACCATCCTAATATCGTACATTTTCATCATCACGAGCGTTCTGCACATCAGATCTACACAAGGAAGATCCAAAGCCTTCAGTACCTGCAGCTCTCACGTCATTGCCATTTCTCTCTTTTTTGGGTCAGCAGCATTCATGTATCTTACATATTCTTCTCCCGGATCTATGGAACAGGGGAAGATTTCTTCTGTCTTCTACACTAACGTAGTGCCCATGCTCAATCCTCTGATTTACAGTTTGAGGAACAAGGATGTGAAAGTTGCTCTGAAGAACATCATGGTTAAAATTCAAAGAGAGATGTATTCTAATTAAAACAATAATAAAGTAATTAAATTGGAAGACAATACATTTTTATTGCTTTTATTCTGAATAGAATTTGTTCATACTTACATGATGTCTACAAATAATATTGTGTATATTTAGTACATTTTCTTATCTCATCTTGTATAGCTGTCTTTTCTCAGTATTTGTACATATATCTTCGGAGCGTCTCTCAGTGTCTTTAAGTAACTCAAGGAATGTTCACATCTATCATTCACTGTTGTTTTTCATTATTGTTTTATACTTTTCTATCCTTTTGGATATTAATTTGAAAAAATATGATTTTTGTAGTAAAAAATAATGGAAATTTCAGCTTTCTCACGTAAAAGCAGAAGTGTAAATGTGTTAGAAGCATTTCTCTTATTGTCAGCATCATCACTGGTATAAACAGTAGGATTAATTTAAAGCAAAATCATATCCCTCCAATCTCGTACTTTTCAACTGCTTTGCTTTATATCTTTTCAACCCCTGTTCTCAACCCTTTTGTTCCCTTTGGCTGGTGACAAAATATTACCACGTGCCATCTGTTTCCGAGAATCTCCAGTAATCTATTTATTACTGAGGAGAATATTTTTAACTGCTTTTTCCCCATGACATTAATGGGGAATAATTATTAAGAAAATATGTGTTTATCCCAAATATGGTGGTTTATATTACAAAACTTACATTCATTTCTATTTTGTATGTGGTCAAATATTTGCAAAAAAGCCTGTACTTCTTACTATGTTTATTTTTATCACTAATACAAAAACTTTGAGTATTAAGTTGTTAAAAAATGTTACTCAATATTTTACATATAAAATAAGACATGAAAACTAAATGCATGTTAATAATAAGAAGCTATATTCCTAGAACATTTTGTAAACTCATGTAGACTTTATGTCATAAATAAAACATAAAGTATGTTTAACATAGAGGCTTTTACATAATTGCATGTAGTTTATTCTTTCAATGCATATTCCACCTATATTTAGTATGTTAGAAATATATGCATGAAATTAAGATTTGTTCAATAGGACTACCTTGTTTAAGTAACACCAATGGAAATTATTTACTGTTATGTAATAATTAGCAATAAAATGATAAATAATAATAACAATAACCCATCAGAAAACTTTGGGGGTGAATTGTGGTTTGGGGTTTCTCTATGGCAGACTTACAGGATCCTATTCAGTCCCTTGAAGACAATCAGCTCAGGAGCCTATTTACTGAAACACTGCAGCTGATATTCATTTGGATATACTAGAATGCTTAGTTACATTTACTCTGGAATGCCCCAGCCAATGGCTGAGCATGGTGGGTGGGCCGTACCAGATCTGGCCAATGTGTGCCTAACACAGATCTATTCTGGTAGGCAACATATGCTTGGAGACTTCTCATTGTGATCCAGACCTTTTAAAACTACACTGCAGTCTGAGATTTTCCCACACAGTCCTTTACTTCTCTCTAAGTTTCAGACATTCATCCTGGTCCGAGGTCTTCATCATTGATTTACAATCCCTCACATTGTATTCTGCAAAGGATGTGTCATAACATGTGTTTTATAAGTCTAATCATTTCTTGCATTGTCCTTCTCGGGAACTGATGTAGAAGGGTTACATTAACTACTCTTTGGAGCTGCTGTGGTGATATGATAACCTTGGGGTGGGAAGCAGTAATGGCCAGGGTGATCCCCAGGAAGAGAAAAGACACTCCGGTGGTGCCAAAACAGACACCCTTGCATTGCTCCCCCAAACACTGGTGAGTTCTGTGCCCGTGGGGTATCCTGCCTGCCCCCAACCTTTCTTTCCATATAGGCATTCTCCAATCTCAAAGTTTAGCGTGGAAGAGAGCCAGAGAGGAGTGGCACAGCCAGTGGGGATTGCTTGGCACACTCGCCTGGAACGGGATATAAAGAGTAGACATAAGAAGCTGCAGCAATTATCATGGAGGCAAGAAAGCAGAGATCAAGAAAATCAATCAAAATCTGGGTCTGTGAGCAGTCACACTGCCCTCCCCGCTCTGACACAATTGAATGTATCCAACCATGAAATAGAAGTAAGGAGCCTCCAGCTAAGCACTCATTCAGGAGTGCAATAAAGAAAAGCAAAGCACAATCTGCAGAGGGAGAGACAGGACAGTGCTCCCATGCTACTTCCTAGGAGAAAACGGGGCCACCAGGTGCCTGGGAAATATTTCACACTCTCAGGGATGATCTCACAGGCATTGAAGTAAGGGAAGAAAAATGACAAATGCTTAAAATATTTGGAGCAATGGAAGAAGAAATAAACAAACAAATCCATAAGTGAATTCATGAATTTATGTAAATGAATGTTTAGCAAGCTCAAACAGCATGTAAATCAATAAAGGATTATCTGATAATGTGTTCAGGGAACTTAAAGAGGGCACAAAGAAAATGGCAACTCTATTAAAAACATTGCATCAGTTAAACAATTTGATGTAAGACATTAATGATCATTTGAGAAGTAGAGACCATGAAGACAGAAATTACGTAGAAATCCAATATACAAGAAATTCTCTTGCAAGCATGGCAGCACAAAGGACCAATGTGAGAAGAAAGTATAAGAAAGCAAGATTAAAATTGTACATCGTGGACTCAGTGATTCCCTAAAAGCAGTAAGTTACCATAGAAACTGCCTAGATAAACTGCTGCATGACTAGAAAAATAATTCTGAAAATTGCTCTTCTTTTTCTAGGAGATTCAACATTAAGGTGTTTATCAGAGCTCACTCTGTTTTCCTGCTATGAATTTCCTTTATTGTGGTTCTAATTTATTAATTTATTAATATTAATTATTGAATTATTTTTATTAATTTATTGCTATGAAGTTCCTTTAGGACTGTTTTCGCTTTTTTCTGGGTTCCTGTCACAGGAAATATTGTTTTCCATCCTTTGATTTTCAGTGTGCATGTGACTAATATGCACATTCTTTATGCAAGATATATATATATATATATACACATACACACGTATGTATATAGTTGCTCACATTATGTTTGATTGAGAGGCAATGACAATATGATGGATAATGACTAAATATTTCTGGAGCAACTACATGTCCATATTGAAGAAATGACTTGGATATTTGCCTCATAATATAAAATTAATTCAAATAAAATATAGATTTAAATGTAAGGCATAAAGTAATAAAGCTCATGAAAGAAAACATAGAGTACCCCTTCGTGACTTTGGGTTGGGCAATGGTGTTTCAGAGGCTACAGAGCCACGCAGTTCTCTACCTCACCACACACAGGAGCGTGTTTTGCCTCTCCTGACAATCTGGGTGGCGGATGTTCAGAAAGGGGAAATGGGCTCTGATGTCAGTCTGGCTTCAGCATGCTAATGGCAACTGTTTCCTGGGGAGGGTGAAGGGAGGAGTGAATCTAATCAACACAGTATTTGAAGAAAGTTGCAAAAACATAGACACAAATAGCCTTCACCTATCCTAACTTCTGCGTGTTTAAGGCTGTAAGCGGTGCATGTAGAGAAAATTTTAAGTTTTGATTAAATCTTCTTTTGAATGAGGTTCAGTATGATGTTTCCAGGCATGCACACAGCAGGCCCTGATCAAATCCAGTGTCCTTTTACTACCCACCCCAAACCTTTAAGAATGTAAATTAATACAGCTTTTTTGTGAGAAAGTAGGGAGATTCCTCAAAATGCTGAAATAGAGCTGTTACATGATCCAGCAATCTCATATCTGGATACATATTCAAAGGAGAGAAGATTTTTAATTGGGAAGATATGAAAGAAGCACACACTTGCTTTACAAATAAAAATTTTAACCTTATTTCAAAAATGGCATTGACTACAAAGGGGGACAAGAATATTTTGTTCTCTTTCAAATGAATTCAAAGGGCTCATCTTTGCTGTTTTAAAGGATTGTTTAGTGAAGAAATTCTATGAGCTATAGTACGATGGTAGGATGCTCTTTGAGATATTGAATAAACAGAAATATTTAGAACAGAAACTGTTACAAAATCTGTCATTGCTCTGGCAGTTCCGTGTGAAATTCTTACCTAGTTTTCATCTGGGTTTTTGTATCCATGATTGTGAATATTTCACATGCACAAGAGGAATTCATGTCTAAAAAATGCCAAATGCTTCCAGTCATGTCGCAATATTGAATCTTTCAGACAGTTCTTTTTCTGTAGCCCTATCACCCACATTTGCAGGGATAGTTGACTTGGTGAACAGAGAATCCCACTAGGAAGGTATTTGATGATCAGAAGCACAGTTGTTTTGGAGGGGACTCTGCCTTTCCCTAATTATAAGTAAGTACCAGAATCACCTGGAGTTTACCTCATAGTCTCTGGCTCAGTAGGTCTGGAATGCAGTTCATACTGCATTTCTGACCGGTTCCCCGGTACTACTGGATGTGCAGGTCTGAGCACCACATTACGAGAAGCAAAGCCTTTGACCAATAAAGATGTCACTGCAGGCGGTAGAAACTCCTCAGGAGTCCATGTTCCTCATTCTTCCATATACTTGGGTCCTTGGGTCAATAGAGAACATGTGTTGCCAGAGTCATTTAGCTCTGGAAGCTCACAGAGCAGCGCCATCACAATTGGTTTATTACATTACAAAGAGCCTGGGTGTACCTTAGTACATGAGTGATGGCCCAGCACATGAGGGATTGATCCTCAGCCCTACAGATTATTATTTTGTTGAGAAGTTTCACCATTACCTAATTAGATGCTGTTGCTGTGGTCATTAGCTTGGGAATAATGCAGTATGGTGAAGATGCAGAAAAACTAGGACCTCCCCTCCCCCAACGTTACTAGTGAGAAACCAAAAATTGAATAATCACTTTGCAAAACAGTCTGCCAGTTTCTGAGAAAGTTAAAAAGATATTTAGCATATGATCAAATAATTCTGCCTCCAAGTGTACCCCAAGAAAACATTTCTAAATAAAAAATGTCTGTACTGTACATAGATATTTGTTTTGGCAATTATTCACAATGTATAACATGCAAAATCATCCAAATGTTTGTCAGTCGATGAGAGTATAAAGAAATTTGGCATACCATACAATAAAATATTATTTAGTTCTTAAAAAGGATGAACTACTTCAGGTTCTCGAGCACAGAAGCTGTTATGATACCATTTGTAGCAAATGTCCAGAATAACCAAATCCATAGAAATGGAAAGACTAGTGCTTATCCAGGGCTGATAAATGTTTGGAGTTAAAGAACAGAAATTAACTGCAGCTATGTATAGAAATACTCGAATAGTAGTGAGCAACGTTCTGAAATTGTATAATGGTGATGGTTTAAAACAGTACAAACATACTAATTATCATCCTATCAGAGGGAAAATTTATGATATGAGGGTAATACATCAGTGAAGCTGATTTTCTCAAGTCAAACAATGTGAGACAATGTATTAGTAAAAAAAGAGAGAGAAAACCATCATAATCCACAAAGATACCAAAAATGTTATGACAAAATGAACATTTTCCATGACAAAGCCATGAACAAAATAAGAACATGAGGACAGAACATAAATGTAATTAAAGCAATCTCTGGGGAGTAGATGTGTCAAATGGAATATCTAGTTTCACTTTTTTGTACACTCTCCATACTGATTTGCAGAATGAATGTACTACTTTCCAATCCTTTGAAAACTGCAGAATGGTTCCTTTTTCCACAGCCTCTCCAGCGTGTGTTGTTATTTTATTTCTTGATGATAGCCATTCTTTCCAGAGAAAGGTGAAATCTGAGTGTTGATTTAATTTGCCTTTCTCTAAAGGCCAGAGATGCTGAGCCTTGTTGCTGGATTCATTGCTTGCACTTCTTCGTAGAAGTGTCTACTGTTTCAGGCGCCCACTTTTTGTTGGGTCTTTTATTTGAGTTCCACATGTATTCTAGATATTAGTTCTCTGTTTGAAGAATGGCAGGCATCTTTCTTAGCCCATTGGCTAAGTTTACTCTGTTGGTTGTTTCCTTTGCTGTATAGAAGCTTTTAAAATCAGTATAATCCCATTTCTTAACTCTTGTTTTTATTACTTGTTCAATTGGAATTCTGTTTAGAAAGTCCTTGTCACACCATACCTTCAAGAGCTGTATTATTTCATTTTCCAGCAGTGTGTTTCCATTTTAACATTTAGATCTTTGATCCAATTTGATTTTATTTTAGTACATGGTAAGAGATATAGGTCTCTATTTAATCTTCTGCAAATGAATAGCCAGGTTTCCCAGCACTGTTTGTGTTGAAGAGGATGTCTCCTCCAGTGTATGTTTCTGGCACATTTGCCAAAGGTCATGTAGCTGAATATGCCTGAAATTGCTTCTGCACCCTTTATTGTGTTCCAGTTGTCTGCATTATTTGGTTCGCTTTTGTTTACTTTCTCTTTGCTTATTTTGGTTGTCTGTTTTTGCCAACACAACCCCATTTTAAGGCATACATTGCTGTAGTATAATTTGAAGTCAGAGCTTCTGATCCCTGCTCATGTCACCCGGGATTGCTTTGCTGTTCTGGTTGTCATCTGATTCCATGTGAATTATGAATTTTAGGAATGTTTTCTCAGTTCCGTGAGCAGTGCTAGTTGTATTTTGATGAAAACTGAATTAAATGTGTATATAAATTTTGGGAATATGTCCATTTTGACAATATTGGCTCTGCTATCCAGTAACATGAGGTAATTTTCCAATTTTTGATGTTTTCTTTGATCTCCTTTCTCAGTGTACTATAGTTTTGTTGTAGAGGTCTTTCACTCCTTTGGTTAGGTTAATTTTTAAGTTTTTAATTTTTTGATACTATTATTAATGGCATTGTATTCTTATATAATTTGATTTACTTCTTTCCTATACATGTTCCATTTCTTTTCCCTGACTGCCCTGGATAAAGTTGGAAAGATTATGTTCACCAAAAGTGATGATAATGGACATCTTTGTCTTCCTGATTTTCAAAGGAAAGCTTTCAGCTTCCCTTACTGGATATACTATTTGCTACTGGCAGATATATATTACATATATGAAATTATGCAAGGGGGGCTCATTAGAGAGGCTCATAGGATCGGAGCTGAGATAGTGCACAATGGCCATCTGCACTCCGCAGGGTCAGTTTGTACAGTAGCTGCACAGATTCAATGTAATCTGGTTCAAAATTCCAGGTTCTCAGCAAAAATAGAAAACCCATTCTAAAATTTATTCTCATTTTCAAGGAAGAACTATAAACTGCCCAAACTATTTTTTTTTAAGAAATAGCCAGTACATTCATACTTTAGATTTCAAACCTATTACAATGCTAAAGTAACCATAGTAGTGTTTTATCAGTAGAAAGACAGATACACACCCATGGGCTCGAGAATAGACAAGAAATCACCTCATTTATGTACTTGAGTGAATTTTAACAAGGGTGCCAACATGCTTTAATGAGGAAGAAAGTGTCTTTTCAACAAATAATGATGAAAAAAATAAATATCTATGTACAGCCACGTATATTAGGATTTTTACTTAACAACATCTACAAAAATTAGTTCAACAGTAGATCAAAGACATAAATGTCGGTCTTAAAACTAATACTATTCAAGGAAAAGATAGGCCACACTGCTCTGCTACTAAATTGGCAATGATTTTTGGATATGGCACCAAAGGTATAAGCAACAAAAGAAAAACTGTAAAACAGTATTTAAATGAATGTATTTAAATGCTGTGGTTCAAAAGACAATCTGAAGAGTGTAAACTCAGCACACAGAAAGGGGATATGGATGTGTGAATACTACATTAAATGAGATTAATAATCACAGCATGTAAATGACTTGTAAAATAAAGCAATGAACCAAAAATCCAAAGCGAACGACTCAGTTCAAAAGCAGGCAGAGGGTTCCACTCGGGATTTTTCTGACAAAGATGTACAAATGCCCCCAAATACACAGAAAGCAGCAACATCATTAACCCCCAGGGAAATGAAAATTAAAACCACAATGAGCACAATGAGTTGCTACCTAAACCCACTAAGACTGATTTTTAAAATGGAATGTAGCATAGGTCATCAGGCACATGGAGAAATCAAACCCCTGCGTGGTCTTAGACGAAAAGTAAATGATAGACACACTGTGGAAGATAACGTGAAAGTTCCTTTAAAAAGTAAGTAGAATTACTACATCTTTCAGTCTTCTACCTGTGAGTATATATGCAAAAAATTCAGAAAATAAGTTGCAAAAATATTATAACTAAATCTTGGAAACAACGCAAGTGCCCATGGACCCAGGAATGGATAAAAAAATGTATTTTTATACAATGGAGTATTACTCAGCTGTGAAGGAGGATAAATTCAAGGCTTTTATGGGAAAATGGATGCAAATTGGGACCATATTTCTAGGTGAAGTAAATAAGACTCATATGCATAAACACTGTATTATCTCTGTAGTGTAAGAAACTGAAAGAGTAAATAAGATTCAAAATGTATAACATATTTTAAGGGAAGAAGAAACTACTCCAAAGAAAAGAACAATTGGAATGGGTAAAGGAGAAAAGAAGGAAGAAAGGGAAAGAAAAACATATACATACAGACATATACACACAAGATAGCTAAGATAATACTACTAATTTCTACTAGTTCATTAAAAGTAGTAGGTTGTGCTTACATTGTTTGATTTATTTTTCACTCCTATATTTTATAATCTGAACAACTACTTTGAAGATAGTGATATCCAATCTATTAACCACTGTTAATCTCCAGTTTGAAATGTTTTTTTCTCTTTAAAATAAAAAAAAAGAACTCCATGTGTACACACATGTTCAACTAGCATTTCCCACAAAGGCTGGAATGGAAAGCAAGCCAAGCATCCTGCAGCAAATGAATAGGTAAGCAAATTGTGGGGTATACACACAGTGCAACAGTACGCAAACTTAAAAGAAGGAAATTTTGACGTGACAACGTGAAGGAGCTTTGAAGATATTATGCTAAATGTAAAATTCTAACCAAAGAAAGACACATACTATGAATCCCCTTTGACACCTTTATAGTAGCTAAATATGGACAGAAAAAAAAAACAGTAGTTACGGGACCTGGGGGGCAGGGCAACAGGAGATAACTGTTTAGTGTATAAGGAGCCTTAATTTCACACACCACAAAGAGTTCTAGAGTTTACTAGTAGTGATGATTGCACAGCATTCTGAAAGTATTTTACATCAGCCAAATGTACATTTTAAAAATAGTTAAAAATGATACATTTGATGTCATATATTTTACTATAGTTTTTAAAAATCTGTGGGAAAAGGGAAGAAACAGCAATTTAAATACTGTCTGAAGAAGTTACTTATGGAAAGACTTATCCAGAGTTTTTAAATAGTGGAGAAAATAAAATTAGATAATACACTTTTTATGATCCCATTAACCTAAGAATAATGGCAAACATAACACAAATCCACACAGTCTCGATGATACACTGACTTTCATTCTCCCGCGGAACGTGGGGGAAATTCTATGGGGTGGGAACGGGCTCCTCTATGCCCCGACCCATCTGGATTACTCTGTATGTTTCATCTGCTGATCTTCTCCCAGGTGAGGGAGTTAACACTGGGGAAACATTCGTATATGAAGGGCTTTATTTTCAGTCTTTGTTTATGGATTAATGTATTCCTTACTTAATGGCAAATTCAAATCAAAGTTTTGTAACCTTATTATATTGGAAAATTCACCATAAACACAAACGTAAAGGTGAATAAATTACACAGACATCTATCTATTTTAAAATGGACATATTAAAACTGTGATGTAGTTCTACAAAGAGAATATTGCCAGAATCCTTTACAAGTCCCATCTTGTATGTGACTTTCTCCATGCTTCCGTCTCCACTGTGATTCTGTTAAAATCAGCATCTGATTTTTCTTTGCTTCATACTTTGACCACACAGTAAGACCTCACTGGCACATGCACCCAGCCTACACAAGGACAAAGAAAATGTGCAAAGGGCACATGACACGACTCAAGTGGTATCCTTCATTTCTAGAACTGTCCCATGCCGCATCACTGGGGGATGCATGTGTTCTGAAAGAGGAAATGTACAGCAACAATCTCTGCCTCAGTGGGCTACTCATACGGGTGTCTCCCAAACATGGCTGATGTGCGATTAAGTAAGATGTTGAATGTAAGAATTTACTGCTGACAGTGAGACTGAAAACTAGGATATAGGCCACTCTTATCTGTTTCTACTTACTGTATAGGCCATTACAATTATAAGTGTATTCACACATTCTGAATTAGGCAATAGAGCTATGAAGTGTGACCTCTGAAGGATACTTTCTCTACATTTTTCTTATGTATTTTGCTCTTATGTATGCTTTTAGGCATGATTGCTTCACAATAACCATTGTTCACAATGCACTTGTTTTTAAAAATAAAGTTTTCATAATTCAAAAAAGATAGATTTAGAATCAGAACACCTTGCCACAGGATCTGCTACTCCCTAAGGATGCTAGAATTTCTACCTCAGAAGTAAAATTTCCTAACACTGAGATTTTTTTTGTTAATCAGTATTGCATATTTTTAATTATGTAAACTTTTATATTAGAGAGAGTAGTAAAAAAAAGAACAACGGCAAAATACAAACAATACAAAGCAAAGACATTAAAAATGATATGGGGTTTCAAACCAAATGATAGGGATTAATTGTGTTTGTTATATTACTTATTGTTATCGTCAGTGAAGTTGCTCAGATTACCAGATGTAAGAACAGAAGATTGATCAAACCATTAAAGAGAATAAGAAAATAATCATTTAAAGAACATTAGAGACAATACATAGTTTCACTAGACAGGATTATAGGAATTCACCAATGGTCGTTATGCTGCATATTGTTGTCTTCACTTAAGCTGCTCAGATTACCAGATATAAAGTGCAAAATTGGTCAAAGCATCGAGAAACATTTTAATCATTAACTGTTCCCCTCAATAAACCACCAGACAGCAGCAGTACAGCTATGCTGTCTATCTATCATCTATCTACCTAAAATGCCTGCGTACTTTCTTTTTCTTTTTGCTCTCATCCAAGTTGTTCCTTCCTTTGAGCAATTTCTTGCCTTTTCATATTATGCATTTTATTTACTCTTTCATGTTCTTACATTAGGGAGATAATATGATGGTTACACACGTGGGTCCGATTTCTTTCACTTGTTAGTATGGTCTCTAATTGTATCCATTTACCTATGGAAACCTCGGATTTATCTCTTTTACAGCTAAGTAATACTCCATTGTATAAAAATACCATATATTTTTTATCCATTCTTCAGTTGATGGGCATTTGGGTAGTTTCCATGATTTAGCTATGACAAATTGCATTGCTATAAACATGGGTGCACCTATATACCTGTGGTATGATGTTTTTAATTCTTCTGGAAAAATACCCAGAAGGGGAATAGTTGGATTAAGTGGGACTTCTAATCCTAGTTTTGTGAGGAATCTCCAAACTGATTTCCACGGTGGTTTCAACAATCAACATGTTACTGGCAAAAAAAACAGACCTGAAGATCAATGGAACAGATTAGGAGATACAGACACAGCTACAAACACACTCAACCACCTTATCTTTGACAAAGGGGCCAAATATGTTCACTGAAAGATAGTCGCTTTAATAAATGGTGCTGGACAAACTGGCTTTCCACATACCAAAGACCAAAACTAGACCCATGTCTATCACCATGCACTAAAGTCAAAATGGATCAAAGACATAATATCAAAACAGAAACACAAAATCTACTAGAAGAGAAGTTAGAGTAAAATATCAAAGATACAGGGGAAGGCAGAGAGTTCATGAACAAGAACCAAACTGCACAGGATATACCTCAAAGAATCAACTGCTGGGATCTCATCTTATTGAAAAGTTTTTGCATATCAAAAGAAATCATCAACAGAGTAAAAAGAAAACCCACAAATTGGGAAAAAATTGCCCTCAAAGAACTTCTATCTAGCATATATAAAGAATAAAAAAAAACCAGGCCCCCAAAATTCAAGGACCCAATCCAAAAGTGGGCATCTGAGATGAATATGCAGTTCTCAGGTGAAGAAATACTAATGGCAAATAAATGTATGAAAAAATGTTCAACATCATTAGTCATTTGAGAGATGCAAATTAAAACAACACTGAGATTCCATCTCACCCCAGAAAGAATGGCTATCACTAAGAAACTGGCGAATGACAAGTGCTGGACAGGCTGTGGGGAATAAGGAACACTGAGATTTTAATGTGGAAAGATAACTATTTCCCACAACACGGTCCCGAAAATAAACTACTTCATCTGATGCTTGACTGAACTGACCTAGAAATGTACCAGCTGTGCTAGATTTATAGAAAAATTCTTCATCATCTCTCACAATCAATTTTTAGCAGTAGTCCTGGCCAGACAAGACAGTTTTAGAATTTTTTCACAGTTAGGGTGCAATTCTATGGGGAGCAGTGTGAAGGGATATGCAAAGTGCAGGCCAATGGAAACTGGATGGTAAGGAAGTGCAGGGACACAGAAATCAAGCCCTGTTGCTGATGGCTGCCATCAGCCTCTTACTAGAGTGCACTCCGATTATGTTCGTTCCAAACTAATCCTGACCAACAATCGTAGCTTGCTTAGAGAAAGTGTACATTAAGCTAATTCAAAATACAATGAGCAAATATTTCTTCTGGAAAACTTATTTTCCACTATCATTCAGAAAATTCAAGTTTCCCCATTGATTTAGACATATTATTCATTTTGAAGTAGGCAGACTTAGGTGAATCCCATGGCTTGCTTTTTAAATCTCAGATGGGAAATTTTAATATTATTATACTTTCTTTCATGTTTTTACGTCCTTTGAAATATACACCTTCAAACATCATTCATAAAGTTACTGCCTTACTTTTTTCTTGTTAGTAAGACAATATACCTGACACCCCAAATTAAAGAAGGAAAGGTTTACTTCACTTATAGTTTGTAGAGGTTTCATTCCATAATTGACTGGCTTCAAGGTAGGGTGGCACATGGCAAAGGGACAACAGTTCATGGTGGAAGACAGCAAAGGCAACAAGAGCCAAAAGGGGAAAACAAGCCTCTTTCCTCCCTTATATTGTATGCAGGCTACCTGCCCTAGAACACGTGTAGTACATATGCAACCAATCACAGCAATAGGTAATGAACCAATCATAAAATCCAGATTCTGCTGTCCAAGAAAAGCCCACCCCCTTGATTACATGAAGTTTAGGGCACATATTCAGACACAAAACATAACAGCTTTTGGTAAGCAAACACTATCAATAAAATTGTCTCTTAATTTGGCCACCTTAACTTGTAAGGTTTTTAATGTCATTTTGAACATTATTTTTCCTCCACAAAATGTCTTAAAGACATTATCTTTTCTGAAAATGGAAATATTTTATTTGTATTTTGAGGTTTGTCAAATGTGAGTGAAGTGATCCACTTTAGTCTATGCTTTGGGCTACTTCAATTAGTGGTAAAATACATGACCAAGTGAATGAATCCCCAAAATGTTACACAGCATCAAAAGTAAAGTGAAATCATTGACTTATTTAGTAGGGTTTCTCCTTCAATAAGAAAACAGTGTCATCAAAAAGAAGCCATAGGTTAGAAACATCACAAGCATTAAAAACATAAAAAGCATTATTCTAATATTTAATGAAACACAACTAATAAAAGGGGGAAAGGAAATCAGAAATAGCAGGAAACTTACGTAGGCTACTTGCTTGCACAGTCTTTTAGTAAATCGTTAAACTTACTGAGCTTTAGTACATTATCAGTGCAATATATATTGGTTGTCTACTACAAGGTAGTTTCAAGTACAAAACATATATGAATATTATGAAAAAATAAGGTGAATGCATAGTGTTTGCCACTTCCCAATGTGTTGCATTAGATAGTCCTTTGAACCTATAAGTGTGAAACGCTGGCATTGGGAGGACGGAAAGACAAGAGTAGAATAAATGCATCTCATTTGTTTCCAATAGAATAAAACAAGAGGAAGAAAAGAAACGTATCCCTTGGAATGGCACACACCATCCTAACATTTACTTCATTATTTACAAAAACTTTTACCAAAGGGCCAAAAAAGTCCATAATGACCATGACAAAAAACAGATGAAATATTTCTTAATTTTACTATTAAATAGGAAAAAGGGCGAGATAAAATATGTACATAATGGGTAAATCACTATTAATAAGAATTACAAAAGAATGGAGAGAATGCTCAGCTGTCACCATGATAACAAATAACCGAAGAGATATTTCCTCCTCCTCTATTAAAGTAGACTCCATTTGCCTATTTCACAAAATCTATTACACACTTCAGTCCTTATTTATCCTTTTGGTTTGTAACACCAATGAAGCAATGTGATATTTACATAAATGATGAAGGCGATCATCATGTGTATCTAAACTGTATGAGTAAACAATAAATTT
>PVLD010032245.1:0-14872 GCA_004027595.1 Dinomys branickii
TTGTTGAGAGGATTAATTGTCTGACTAAATTTGCATGTCTGTATATGGGTTTATATATTTACACTTCGAAGATATCAATGGATAAAGCAATAACCACTGTTGAGATCATATCACCTTGTCTATAGATTAGTTGTGATTGTACTATTTTTATGCTAATTGGTGTCTGTTTGTCAATATGTTTTTGTACTTGTATTTTTTTAAATAAAAAAAAAAAAAGAATACAACCTCAGGGTGGGTTGGACACCAGACCTCTCTTTAGGTCCCCCTAGAAACACGTTGTCTATCCAGAAGCTTCACTTAAGGCGCTGGGTCTCAGAAATCTTGAGACAAGTTCTCATCTAGGGCTTCCCCCATGTAAAAAGAGCCTCTGGCCCCCAAAGGGAAACCTGGCCTCACCTCCAGTGGTGGCCACTGCCACAGTGTCCCTGTGACCAGATCCACCTGAGCAGGCAGCCAGGGAGAGAACCTCGAGAGCCGACTCTGTGCTGAGTGGCCACACCTGGAGAGGCAGAAATGGCTACTCGTGTGCCTTCCCAGCCAAGACCCTCAGTGGGAGAGGCCATGCCAGAGGTCAGCAGCAGCACAGGGCATGGGCAGCAGAGGGGATCCTTGAGACTGGAGAGCCCACTGCCACCTTCCCAGTGTGCTGAGAGCGAGGCTGTCCTGAAGGAAGACAGCACCCGCTGCCCATGTTCACTGCACCAGGCTGCCCTCCTTTGGCCACTGCCTTTGGGTCCTGCCAGAGCACAGCCCCAGCCAGAGTGCTCCCACTGCAGGTAGAAAGTGGGGCTTCCCACAGGGCCGAGGGACACCTTAGCTCCTGCCTTAGGGCCCTCCACATTGAGTCACAGCCCAGAAGACCTCAGGTCCCTCTCTAGACTCGAGCGTGGGCATGGAATTTTCTCCCAAGGAGAGCTCCCTGCGCCAGGAGGCCCTGAGAGGAGTTGCATGGAGGGTGGGCGATGCAGGGGGTAAAAGATTACACCAAGGTCCTCTGCTCAACCCCAGACATCGGCCTCATCTCAGAGTTGTTTCCCCTCCTGGACACACTCAGCTGGAGAGCAGCCCACAGAGCCCAGAGGCAACCACCTGTCCTTTCCCCAACAAACCTACAAAGTTGAACTCTTGACAAGGATGAAGCGATCACTTCCATAACTGCTTTGAGCTGAACAGTGAGACATGATGGGACTCCCTTGTTTGCTGCTCCACCAGGGGCTGCAGGCCTCGTAGGAAGTGAGAGTGTGAAAGTGTCCCATGGCTGTGCCCCAGGACAGAGCCGTGGGAGCCAGGTGATCTCAAGGTGCACTGAACATAGTGTGTGCTCTGGTTCCTAAAGCCCAGTCAGGAGGCTCCACCTGGGCTGTGCAGAGCTCCTTGGAAGACCAGGCCCTGGCACTATTCTTGGTACTACTCCCAAGGGGACAACTGTCAGCTGAGGGAGGCCATGCAATGGCCCCAAAGCCCTGCAGGTGGTGCCCAGGCTAAATGAGGCTGGGGACAGAACCAAACTCTGTGGATGCACCCCACTCAGAGCAGGGTTGGGGGCCCCAACTCTCAGGCCTGGCTTGTGTCCTGGAGTCCTCTGCTCCAGGTTTCCAGGAACACTGGCCTGCCCTGTGACTCCTTGGGTCCTCACCACTGACCTGGGTACAGGGAGCTGTGGGTGGAAAGCAAGCATTCTGCGGGGACCAGAGGGCTGTGGCATTGGATCATGGCCCAGAGGCCTTTGAGTCCCACTCTAAAACCTAGAGAGGAGGTTGGACCATCTCCCTCTGTGCAGGATCCTACCATGCCTCCAGAGTAGTGGAAGGCACTACGGTTCTATCCCCAGTGTATCATGAAGTGTTCTGTCTTCTATGAGGAATTCTGGGTAAGGCAGCCCCTTTGGCTCATGGATGTATATGGCTCTTGTTCCTCGAGCAGCCAGCCTTGATTTCAGAGGCCACAAGAAGCATCTGAGGACAGACCCGCTGCATCTGCGGGAGGTCACCCCTGGGAAACTGACAGGAATCCTTTTCAAAGGTCCAGCTCTTGTTTTGCTACCCACCAACAAGGAAAGACAGGAGCTGTTTGGTTTTAAGTTATTTTAATGAAATCTCTCATCATATTAAAAAATAATATAACTTCAAAAATTATAAGGAGAGGCTCACAGGGGAGCTCAGTGGGTTCAGAGCCACAGTGGGAGGCTCTCAGCACCTCTCCATTGGAAGCAACTGGCAACCAGGAGAGGTCACTCAAAGGCTGAAAAATACCCAGCAGGCCTGGGGTCCCCCTACTCACAGCCAGCACAGAGCCCAAGCAGGCAGCAGCCAGTTGTGTCTGTGAGAGTTGCGTGGGGCAGCAGGATTGGGAAAAGGAGGAGCAGAGGCACTGGCAGGTGAGAGGAGTGAGGGCCAAAGTGACCCCTGAGCCCCACCTGCTTGGCTCCTTTCCCCAGGCTGGTGACCAAGGGCCAGGCATCTGTGCTTGGGTGCCTAGGGCTATGGCTGGTAGTCAGCTTAAGAGGGAATTGAAATCTATTTTTAAAAATCAGATTTATACTCTTAATTGAAAAATACAGTAGAAGTTTTAAAAAGCAATAGTTAAAGATAGAAAGTAAAGAATAATAATTAAATGGTCCTATCTGTAGTTTATGGGCGGTTGATAACAAACACAGTAATCATTCTAATCACTCCACTAAAATACAGAAGTATGACTGTGCATCCAAAGTAACAAACACGCTAATGACAAAAGCCACACAGAAGCAGGAACTTCAGTGATCTCAGGGTTGAGGCTGGGTCTGAGATACCAGCCTGAGCTGCGAATAAAAATCTTGGCAGCACCATGAGAGATGGGATGTTCAGCCTGATTAAAAGGAGACACAAATGCCCTGCTTATGAGATTTAATAAAGACCACACAACACCACATCTGAACAACCACCATCACAGGGGCCCAGGGTGAATTTTCATCTTCAAAAACTGCCTTCTTAGCAACTCTGTCTTTTGAAGAAGTCTGGAATCACTGACCAACCCAGCAAGAAAGAGCACATCTCATCATCTTGAACATCACATCCCACCTAAGAGGACCACTAGTTGGTTGGTCCATGGAGACATGCCGGTTCTACTTCCGGGAAGATGGCAACTGGGTAAGCAGCAGAGAAAGATCCTCCCAGAGGATATCCACCCAGACACTGGAATATAGCAACATGAGAAAAACAGGAAGGAGAGAAATGTGCACCCTGAATCCAGGAAGGATCTGAAATGAGAATTGAAGCCCTCAGAAAGACCAAACAAGACCTCTCCTGGAGGAAAGGCTTGGAGGGCCACCATGGCACAGTTGGAGGACAAGGAGGCAGAGAGGAGGGAGTCACCACTCCAAACACACCCTCAGCCCGCTCCCTCATTCTGGCACTCACAGCTTCAGCCTCAGAGACCCATGCTCACGGGAGCCTCCTGGCTTGGCCAGGGGAGAGCAGAGTTCTGAGAGCTGCTCCAGGAGGCGGAGAGGAGAAAGCACAGCCAGGAAAAGAGGCAATGGTGGTCGGGAGGTGTTGCTGAACCTAGTGTGAGGATGAGAAGTTACAACAGCCACTAAAACAGAATCCCCACCCTGCAGCAATCTTTCTAATCAGCGCCTGGAGGCAAGGTGGAGTCAAAACAACCAGTACACAGCCCACCACACCCAGCTCTACACCTGCCACGAGGCTGTGGCCTCCTACCTCTCCACTGTGCGAGAAACTACCAGCAGAGAGCAGCAGAGAGCATCAGCAGCAACCCCAGGGCCACAGCAATTCCCAGGGATCCAGCCAAAGAACAAACGAGAACTGGAGCACAACAGTAATAGACAGCCGCAGATGGAGGTGGATCACACGGCCCCACGCCCTTCTCACTCCAACACCAAGCAGGAAGCACAAGCTCAGTTACCGGGCTTCAGCTCTGGTCCTGAACTCCCTCTCTGAACACCTTGAGTCTTGGTGGCCCAAGCACTCAACATGTGTCCCTGACAGCAATGGGCTGAGTCTACGGGCTTCAGGACTCACCCTAAACTACTAATATGAGCACCAAGAGGGTCCCCCTGCTTGCATATATGAACCTTGTACGAACCCATAGCAACAAATTACACGAAAAGCAGCAGTCAGGGAGTCTGAAAGACAACAACATACTCTATACAGCAGACCTGAGAAAATCCTCCAATTCTCTTCTAAAACTAATAACTAAACTTAGTACATACCCTGGACTACCACAGTGAGCACAGATGGGTGAGACCTCACCCCTTTGTGCCCAGCATCATAAGTGTGCCCAATACCCAGGTGCAAGGGGCAGGGAATGGCAACACTGGAGATCAGGAGGTGGGAGGAGGTGAAGATCTGGAACTACGGTGCAGACTTGGTTCTCTTGCTGGGTGGGGACAGCCTCCAAAGAGTCACAGGCACCTGCAGGGAGACACTAGTGGCCTATAAGGGGACCCCGGAGGCCTTGACAGGGAGTTCAGTAGTTTAAGCGGGGAGGGGGCTCCCTCCAGGCTTCATGAAAACCCTGAAGACCTGGACAGGGCCTCCAGCAGCACAGCAATGAGGCAGAGCCAGGCGGTCTGCTGGGGGTGACCCTGTGGATTTGATCCAGCACCCCACACAGCCTCACCAGGGCAGAGCCTGGTGGTCTGCTTGGGCGACCCTGAGGACTTGACTGGACCTCCAGACCATGTATCAAGGTAAAGCCTGGCTGGGTAACCCACCCAACTCGACCGGACCCCCGATGGCCTTGAGGGCTTGTCAATGGGGACTTGACCATAGTGAACCTGGTTCCCTGCCTATCTACTGTCTTTGAGCATGGGTGCTTTTCCATGGGTGCTTTTCTCCTGCCATAGCAATTTGTATACACTCATGTATGTTACAGCATAATTTGAAGCAGCCATGTCTCCTCCCAAGGTGAGAGTCCAAGGGAGTAAATAAACCCAAAAGTACAGCTATTATCAGAGGGAAGATGACTGATTGGGTAGTAGAACAACAGAGATGAGGGTGGAGAAAATTGATTAATTGAACGAGCTATCATCTGTATAACTGAGTAACAAATGGGAAGATAACATTATGTAATACAGCATCCAGGGCTAATTCCCTACTATCTTCTCTATAATTTTGTATTTCCTATATTGTTTTTGTGTTATTCTGGTTTATATGTCTCCATTCTTTTGTCTTTAAAATAAAAATAACATTAAAAAAAAAGAAATACTGGTTCAGAGTCTGGGCAGATAAGCTTGGCCCAAAAATCCTGTATAATGAGAAACAAAGCAGTAATTGGAGACTGAAAGTGCCCGATGGGAACTGGTGAGTGTGCATTGTCATCCATAAGGGAAGAACCAGGAATCCTCAATGCTAAGAACAAAATCTCTTCAGCATCTTCCAAGCAGGCCAAGGAACTGCCTTACCAGGGGGGAAATGGTCGATAGAAATACTGAGGACCGTATATCTTGTGTTTCTTCTGCCTGAGGGCAGCCAAGTGTTGGGTGAGTGACAGGTTCTCTTCACCAGGGTATTCTAGGCAGGGAAGAATGAACGAAGGAGCAGAACACAGCACCACCTGTTTAAGATCCCAGCTCATCAGGCCATCTAGACAATCACCCCCAAATGGGGCTGCTAAAAATACACAACCTGTCCCCGGTGGGGGTGTGAGGACACAGACTGTCCCTGTACAAAGAGGTGCTGAGAGGACAGGGCCGCAAGTGGTGCCACACAGCCTGTACAGTGCATGGCAGGACAAGGGACCCAAAGCCCACAACACGAGGTGTAAAAGAGGTACACAGAAAGGACAGAGAAAGAGGAGGCACGTGTGGGCTGGGGTCCCTCAGTAGCCTGGGGCCTGGGTGCAGCTATTCAGCCACGGCTCCCACTCATCAGCCCAGAAAAGCCGAGAGGTGGTCATGGCCTCAAAGGTCTGATGACCTTAGGAAATCGCTATGAAATTTTAGGAACAGTCATATCAAAGCTGTGCTTTAAAAATATAATTTGTGCTTTAGAAACCTGCATTGAAATACTCAGAAAATGAAAGATGTCTGAAATGTACTGTTTCACTAGGGCCTTCACAGATGACATGTTCAGGACACAGGTGGACGGCAGGGGATGTGGGAAGGGAGCAGCAGAGAGAGGATACTGGGACACCCAGGACAGTGGTGGCACTGGGTGTGTAAGTGGGTGCTCAGTGTCCATCTCCAGTTCTGTGGACACAAGCCCGTGCCATGTAGGCCATCACTACCAACGACAGCCTGAGTGCACATATCCCATGAGACTACAAAACAGCCGGATGCCCCCATCACCTAATGACAGGCAGGCACTTGGCATCCCACACTGCCCACTCCACGGGCGACTGTGGCAACGCTGTGTAAACAAACTCCCGTGCCACCAGTCGGTGACAGTACAGGCACAGCAGCAGGCCATGCATGGCACTTGGAGGTGGCTGTAATGCCCTGCCTTGCCTTCGCACCAACCCAGTGAAGGTAAAGTAGGGCCGATTAGGCTCCCTCAAGCTTCCCCAGCCCATGCACATCCAGCTCTGTCAGCATACTGTGTGGACACAGCACAGATGAGCCGAAGAGCAGGTGTCCCCACCACAGGGCCTCCTCACTCCTCCTCATGGGGTAGGGTGGGGACTGTGCCTCAGTGGGGAGGTAGCAGCATCTCTGGCAGCTCCAACTCCCTGCTCTACGTGCCAGGCTGAGACCAAGCTTCGGCTCAGCTTCCTACAGGCCAGGCACTCACTCCAACACCAGGTGCCCACATGCCCATGGGGCTGAGGCTGTGGAGCCCTGGTCTCAGCCAGGCACAGTGTGGCACTGGGCACATGATAGGCTCTGAGCAGCAGTGTCCAGTGCAGTCCTACAGGGAAAGGTTCAGGCTGGAACAACACACAGGACCATCAACGAGGTGGCCCAGGCATGGGGCCATCCCTGCCACCCAACAGCGGGCTCACCAGAGCAGCCCTTTTCCTTGGATTCTTGTGGTTTAAAAATAAAGCAGAGTTCATCATACCCCTCCACATATTCCCAGAGGCCCTCACCCTGCCTGCAGGGCTTCACTGGCTGCCCCAGGCTTCTAAGACCATAGAATGTGACAGTGACACCAGGGCCATCAGGTTCTCTCTCCGTCCTCTCCAGGGCTGGCATTATATCACAGACGATTCCATACACACCAAGAAGAAAGAAGCATAGCTCTGCTCCCAAGGAGACTGGCATTCATCCAAGACCTTCACAGATGGCATGCTAGGGACACGGGTGGACAGGCAAAGCCTGCTGCACAGTGTCAGGTAGGGTGGTGGGCAGTGGAGGATTTAATCACACGTATTTTATTATTATTTGGCCGTTCTGACATTTCACAGACCATTTGCCTTCACAATCACTTACAGTCTCATTGTGCAGCTATTTGGGGAGAGGGACAGATTATGAGTCTCTCTGTCACAGGGGCGAGGGACAGAGCATCTTTATCCACAGGCCCCTGGTGAGCCTTCTCCTTGCCGTGTCTGTCTCCTCCTGTACGCGGCTGGCTGCTGCGCTCTGGATCCCCTGTCCCCAGGGGACGACATTAGGAGGTGCAGACTGCCGAGGGGGGCCCTCGTGCACACAATCGGTGCCTTATAAATGAGGCCCCAGAGAGCAGCAAGCCAGAGGTCCTGCTCCTAACAGGAAGTGGGTTCCCCAGGACCTGGGTCTCCAGCACCTGGATCAGACTCCAGGACAAAGAGAGACAAATTCCCGTTATTTACCAGGCAGCAACCCACAGGATCTGAGGGGGGTGATCCCCGCACAGTTGCACACATGCTGTGCTGGAACCAAACCAGCTCCTCTGCTGGTGACAAAAGCTCAGAGCCAGACCACACGCAATTTTGCAATTTTGTTTGTTTAAGCGCCCAGACCACTTTAGTGTTCCCTGTGGCCTCCACCGTCCAACCCATCTTCTACTCTGGCAGCCCAGATCCTCCTGGAGGGTTGGAGACCCCTCCTGCCTTCTCATCTCCAAATCCCTGCCAGCTCAGATGGCCACAATAAACACAGCACTTTGAGCCAGAGATTCAGGGCAATTGCATTAGGGCCTCGCCAACCCAAATGTTTGGGAATGTGGGATAAATAAAAAAGAAATCGCTTGCAAAGTGATCCCCAGCGTTCCATTCCTGGCTGGGCCAGACCACTACCTCATTTGCATGATTTACCAAGGGGAAGTTGGCAGTGCACATAAATAGGAAGGCAAGCAGTTTACCCTGGATGAGGGGGCAGGAGCATGGCCCCTCTATCTCCAGCCCCTGTGGGCCTCAAAAGCACAGTAGTGATTACAGGACCACAGCCTTGTAGCTCTGCTCCACCCAAGTGCTGGGGCAACAATCCATAATGGAACCACATGTCATTTGCATATGGTACTCTCCACCGAAGGTGTGTTCCAAATTTATTGGGCATTTTCATTCACCCTCTGTGGTTGATTCTGAAAGTCTGGCATGCATGTCTTGTAGACAAAAAGAACTGCACCAGAGAGGAGCTCTGAGCTGAGCCCAGGAAGACAAACAGCACCACTGTACCAGGAGGGGGTGGGAAAAATTCTGCTCCAGCATTGTCACAGAGTGCCGCGTGGGTAGAGTGCAGGGGGTACAGGGCGCTGTGGGTACAGGGCTCTCTGAGTATAGGATGCTGTGGAAACAGGGTGCCATGGGTATAGGTGCAACGTAGTATAAAATGCAATAGGCATAGGGTCCTGAGGTATAGGGCAACATGGGTATAGGGCACCATGGGAATAGGACAACATGGGTATAGGGCATCATGGGTATAGGACACCACGGGTATAGGAAAACATGAGTAGAGGGCAGCATGGGTATAGGACAACATGGGTATAGGGCATCATGGGTATAGGACACCATGGGTATAGGACAACATGGGTATAGGGAACCATAGCTATAGGACAACAGGGGTATAGGGCATCATGGATATAGGACACCAGGGGTATAGGACAGCATGGGTATAGGACACCAAGGGTATAGGGAACCATGGGTATAGGACACCATGAGTATAGGGCACCATGGATATAGAGCACCATGGGTATAGGACAGCATGTGTAGAGGGCTGCATGGGTATAGGACAACACTGGTATAGTGCACCATGGGTACAGGGCACCATGGGTAGAGGACACCATGGGTATAGGGCAACATGGGTATAGGGCACCATGGGTAGAGGACACAATGGGTATAGGACAACATGGGTATAGGACAACATGAGTAGAGGGCAACATGGGTATAGGATGCCATGAGTACAGGGCACTATGACTATAGGACAACATGGGTATACGGAACCACGAGTATAGGGCAACATGCGTACAGAGCACCATGGGTATAGGACACTATGGGTATAGGGCACCATGCGTATAGGACAACATAGGTACAGCACACCATGGGAATAGGGCACCATGAGCATAGGACACCGTGGGTATAGGAAACCATGAGTATCGGATGCCATAAGTATACAGGACCATGCATATAGGACAACATGAGTATACGGCACAATAAGTACAGGACACCACAGAAATAGGGCACCACGGGTATAGGGCACAATGGGTATAGGACAACATGGGTATAGCGCATCATGGGTATAGGTCACACTGGGTATAGGAAACCATGGGTATGTGACAACATGGGTATAGGGTAACATGGGTGTAGGACATCAGGGGTATAGGACAGCATGGGTATAGGGCACCATGGATATAGGGCACCATGGGTATAGGACAACATGGGTATAGGACACCATCGGTAGAGGAAACCATGAGTATAGGGCACCATGGGTATAGAACACCGTGGGTATAGGAAATCAAGGGTATAGGACAATATGGGTATAGGACACTGTGGGTTTCGGGAACCGTGAGTATAGTACACCATAGGTATAGGAAGCCATGGGTATACGACACCAGCAGTTTAGGGCACCATGAGTATAGGGCACCATGGGTATAGGCGACCACGGGTTAGGGCAACATGGGCATAACATAATATAGGTATAGGAAACCATGGGTATAGGACACCATGGGTATAGGGCACCATAGGTATAGGGCATCATGGGTACTGGACACCACGGGTGTAAGGCACAATGGGTATAAGGCACCATAGGTAAAGGTATACCGCATCAAGGGTATAGGGCACACCGGGTATAGGACACCATATATGTAGGGCACCATAGGTATAGGGCACCATGCTTATAAGGAACCATGAGGATAGGGCACCATGAGTATAGGATACCATGGGTATAGGACAGCGTAGGTATAGGAAACCATGTGTATAGGACACCATGGGCATAGGGTACCATGGGTATAGGGCACAATGGGTATAGGACGCCATGGATATAGGGCATCATGGATACAGGACATGATGGGTATACGACATTGTGGGTCTAGGAAACCATGGGTATATGGCACCATGGGTATAGGGCAACATGAGTATAGGACACCATGGGTATAGGGCACCATGTGAATAGGGCACCATGGGTATAAGGCACCATGGGATTAGGAAGCCATTGGTATAGGATGCCATGAGTATGGGGCATGATGGGTTTAGGACACTATGTGTATATGTCACCATGGGTATAGGAAGACATGGTATAGGGCATGATAGGTATAGGGAAACATGGGTATTGGACACCATGGATTTAGGGCACCATGTGTATAGGGAACCATGGGTATAGGGCACCATGGATATAGCACACCTTGGGTATAGGAAATAATGGGTATAGGGCTCCATGGGTATAGGGCACCATGGGTATAGGACACCATCGGTATAGGAAACCATGGGTATAGGACAGCTTGAGTATAAAGGAGCAGGGATATGGGAAAACATGGGTATAGGGCACCATGTGTATACGGAATCATCGGTATAGAGCACAATGCATATAGGACACAAGGGGTATAGGGCACCATGGGTATAGGACACTATGGGTATAGAACATCATGAGTATAGGACAACATGAGATTAGGGCACCATGTCTATTGGGCACCATGGGTATATGAAACCATGGGTATAGTGTGCCACAGGTATACAACACCATGAGTATAGGGCACCATGTATATAGGGCCCTATGCGTATAGGGAACCATGTGTGTAAGGCACCATGAATATAGGGCACCACGAGTATAGTGCACTATGTGTATAGGACACCATGGGTATAGGGCACCATGGGTATGGGACACCATGGGTATAGGAAACCATGGCTATAGGGCAACATGGGTATAGTACATCGGGGGTATAGGAAAACATGGGTATAGGACACGATGGGTATAGGGCACCACAAGTGTAGAGCATCATGGGTATAGGACAACATGGGTATAGGGCACAATGGGTATAGGGCACCATGGCTATAAGGCACCATGTGTATAGGGCACCATGGCTTTAGGACACTGTGGGTATACGGCACCATGGGTATAGGACACCGTGCATATAAGAAACCATGGCTATAGGACACCATGGACATAGGACACCGTCGGTTAAGGGCACTGTCGGTATAGGACACTCTGGCTACAGGAAACCATGGGTATAGGACATCACTTGTATAGGACACCATGGGAATAAGGCACCATGGTTATAGGGCACAATGGGTATAGGACACCATGGATATAGGGCATCATGGGTATAGGATAACATGGGCATAGGGCACCATGGGTATAGGAAACCATGGGTATAGGAAATCATGGGTATAGGATGCCATGAGTGTGGCGCACCATGGATATAGGACAACGTGGGTATAGAGACACTGTGTGCATAGGGCACCATATGTATAGGACGACATGGGTATAGGGCACCATGGGTATAGGACACCATGTGAATAGGACACCATGGGTATAGGGCACCATGGGTATAGGACAACATGGGTATGGGGCACCATGGGTATGGGATGCCATGAGTATAAGGCTCTATGGTTATGGAATAACACGGATATAGGTCACCATGAGTATAGGGCACCATGGTTATAGGACACCACAGCTATAGCACACCATGAGTATAGGACCACATTGGTATAGGGCACCATGGGTATAGGGCACCATGGGTGTAGGACAGCATGGGTATAGGGCACCATAGGTTTAGGGCACCTTGGGTATAGGACACTATGGGTATAGGACACTGTATGTATAGGACAGCATGGGTATATGGCACCATGTGCATAGGGCACCATTTGTATAAGAAAACCTGGATATAGCGCAACATGAGTATAGGGCACCATGTGTATAAGTCACCATGGATGTAGGACACCGTGTGTATAGGAAAACATGGGTATAGAGCACCATGGGTATTGGGCACCATTGGAATAGGACACGGTGTGTGTAGGAAAACATGGGTATAGGGCACCATGAGTATATGGCACAATGAGTATAGGGCACCATGCGTATAGCATACTATGAGTATATGGCACCATGTGTATATGACACCGTGGGCATACAAAACCATGGGTATAGGATGTCATGAGAATAGAGCACCATGGGTATAGGGAATCATGGGTATAGGGGACCATGTGTATAAGGCACCATGGGTATACAACGCCATGGGTACAGGAAACCATGGGTATAGGATGCCATGAGTATAGTGCACCATGGGTATAATAAAACATGGGTATAGGGCACCATGTGTATAGGGCACCATGGGTACACAACAACATGGGTATAGGGCACCATGAGTATAGGTCGCCATGGATATAGGACACAGTGGGTATAGGAAACCATGGTTATAGGGCACCATCGGTATAGTGCACCATGGGTATAGAACACTGTGGCTCTGGGGCACCACGAGTATAGGGCACCAGGGGTATAGGGTACCATGCGTAGAGGACACCATGCGTATAGGAAATCATGGGTATAGGACAACATGGGTATAGGGCACCATTAGTATAGTGCATCATAAGTATACAGCACCATCGGTATGGGAAACCATGGGTGTAGAAAAACATGTGTATAGGGCACAATGGGTATAAGACAACATGAGTATAGGACACCATGGGTATAGGATGCCATGAATATAGGGCACTATGGTTATGGAACAACATGGGTAAAGGTCACCACGAGTATAGGGCACCACGGATATAGGGCACCATGCGTATAGGACACTATGTGTATAAGGGACCATGTGTATAGGACAACATGGGTATAGGACACCACGGGTATAGCGCACCATAAGTATAGGACAATGTGGGTATACGGCACCACAGGTATAGAGTACCATGGGTGTAGGACAACATGGGTATAGGGCACCATGGGTTTAGGGCACCCTGGGTATAGGACACCATGGGTATAGGAAACCATGGGTGTACACAACATGTGTATAGGGCACCATCAGTATAGGGTAACTTGTACATAGGACACGATGGGTATAGGGCACCACAAGTGTAGAGCACCATGGGTATAGGACAACATGGGTATAGGGCACAATGGGTATAGGGCACCATGGCTATAAGGCACCATGTGTATAGGGCACCATGCGTTTAGGAAACTGTGGGTATAGGACACCATGGGTATAGGACACCGTGGGTATAAGAAACCGTGGGTATACGGCACCATGGGTATAGGACACCGTGGGTATAGGAAACCATGGGTATAGGACACCACGAACATAAGACAACATCGGTTTAGGGCACAATCGGCATAGGACACTCTGGCTACAGGAAACCATGGCTATAGGACATCACTTGTATAGCACACCATGGGTATAAGGTACCATGGTTATAGGGCACAATGGGTATAGGACACCATGGATATAGGGCATCATGGGTATAGGATACCATGGGCATAGGGCACCATGGGTATAGAAAACCATGGGTATAGGAAATCATGGGTATAGGATGCCAGGAGTGTGGTGCACCATGGATATAGGACAACGTGGGTATAGGACACCGTGTGCAGAGGGCACCATGTGTATAGGACGACATGGGTATAGGACACCATGTGAATAGGACACCATGGGTATAGGGCACCATGGGTATAGGACAACATGGGTATGGGGCACCATGGGTACCGGATGCCATGAGTATAGGGCTCTATGTTTATGGAATAACAATGGTATAGTTCACAATGAGTATAGGGCACCATGGGTATAGGACACTATGTGTATAGGGGAACATGTGTTTAGGACAACATGGGTATAGGACACCACAGGTATAGCACACCATGAGTATAGGACCACATGGGTATAGGGCACCACTGGTATAGGGCACCATGGGTGTAGGACAGCATGGGTATAGGGCACCATGGGTTTAGAGCACCCTGGGTATAGGACACTATGGGTATAGGAAAACGTGGTTGTAGACAACATCTGTATAGGGCACCATCATTATAGGGCGCCGTGGACATAGGACACCATGGGTAGAGCGCATCACCAGCATAGGGCACCTTGGGTATAGGACAACATGGGTATAGGGCGCAATGGGTATAGGACACCGTGGGTATAGGGCATCATGGGTACAGAATACCATGGGTATAGGACACCATGGGTATAGAAACCATGAGTATAGGGCACCATGTGTATAGGGCACCACAGGGATAGGACACCATGAGTACAGGACACCATGGGTATACACCACCATGTGTATAGGGCACAATGAGTAAAGGACACCATGGATATAGAGCATCATGTGTATAGGATACCATGTGCACAGTACACAATTGGTATAGGAAAACATGGGTATAGGGCACCATGGTTATAAGTCACCATGGGTATAGGAAACCTTTTGCATAGGATGCCATGAGCATGGGGCACCATGGGTATAGGGCAACATGGGTATAAGACACATGAGTATAGGGCACCATGTGTATAGGACGACACTAGTGTAGGGCATCAAGGGTATAGGACAACATAGGTATAGGACACCACAGATATAGGACACCATGGGTATAGGGCACCAT
>PVLD010032246.1:0-14869 GCA_004027595.1 Dinomys branickii
TGTCTTCAAGTTCTGAAATTCTATCTTCGGTTTCATTTAAACGGTTTTGCATGCTTTCAGCGTTAGTTTTCAAATCCTGGCATTCTCTTTGGACCTGTTTCATTATTGGTAATTCATTCCTAAATTGCTCTTGTAACATTTCCATTTGTTTCCTACTTTCTTCTAGTCTTTTGTCTATATCTTCTCTATGTGTCCGGAACATTTCTTCCATCATTGTTTTCAGCTCATTTTTTGTCTGAGAAATCACTGCGGGTATGTGGGTTATTTCTGCTTTAAGCTCTTTCATTGCCTGTTGGAGTTGTTTTATTTCGGATGCAATCGTTTCATAACTTGAAGTTATGAGGCTTCCTGGTTCCCCTGTATCTTCACATTCAAAACTTATTCTGGGTGGGGTTGAGTTTTGAGACTGCGTTTTGTTCCTCTGTTTTCCCAATATTGGGTATCAGATTCAAAATGTGGAGCTATAAATTCCAGAGGCAGTTCAGCAGGCAAAGGTCTGCTGCAGAGGCTGCTCCAATGATTCCTTCTCTTTGGGAGAATGTCCCTTAAGCTGTCTGCTGAGATTTCCACTTCTACTCCCTACCCCAAGACCTGGCTGGGGCGAATAAACAGCTCGCTGCCCCAGGATTCTTGCAGACAGGCCACTCAGGTGTTCCTCCCTGGGTGGAACTCCTTCCCCCCTCACAAATCCCGTTGGGGCGCCTAGGTAGTTCTTCCCACCCGGGAGATCCAGAGTCCTTAAAGCTGCTTTGATGTCTCTCGCTGGGCTGAGCTTCTTCCCGGTTCAGGAAAAACCGGTTAGAGCGCCCACTTAACTCACCCTGTGATCGTGCAGACAGGAATGCATTGCAGATGTTTCTCCCTGGATGGACCTTTTTCCCGACTCAGAAATCCCGCCGATCGCTTTTGCTCCAGTTCATGCAGCGCCGGCTGCGGGGGTGGGGTTCTGAGCGGGATCCCGGAACGCTGCCCAGTTTGGCGCAGTCTGTCCCAGTAGCACGTTCTCTGAGTTTTCTCTGCTCCACTGCCTCCAACAAATCCTGGTTACAGCCGCCTCTGAGCGGGTCGTGTTCAGGAGCTGAAGCCGTTCTTCCCTCCGCACTCTGCATCTTGTTCTTAGCTTGTATCAGTACTTCTTATTTTAATATCTAAAACTCCACTATAAAGATACATTCCACTATGTCTACCCATTAATCAATAAATATACTTAGCTGTTCCCATTTTGGCTATTAGAAATAATGAGATACACATTTATGTAAAAAGTTTTGTAAGGGCATGTATTTTTCTTTCTCTTGGGTGTATGCCTAGGAATAAAACTGCTGGGTCATATGCTAACTCAGTATTTAACATTTTTAAAGAACATCAGAACTACTTTCCAATGAAGCATGTTATTTTCAGATGAGATAAATGTGTATTTTAGTAGCTAATTATTAAATATTTAACACTGCTTTTGTTTCCTGCACAAAAAGGAAAACTTGCTTGTTGAGACTTACCAAGTGTTAAGAACAAGACCTTTGCTTCACTTTAACAGTATAACCATAGTGTCTTGCTCCATGTAGTTATCGTTTCAGATACATACACTGATCCCCTCAAGAACTATCTGTGAGACCACAGGGTAAATCATACAAGAAGATGGTGAAAAATAAATTCTTACAAGTACAAAACACATCCAAACATTTGCCAGGGATCAAAACCTGATGGCTTAACCCATAATCTGTCTTTTAAACATAAGTTATAAACAGCCACTTTTGCAGGAATATAATTTAAATTGAGCATGCTAGATACATAGATATGAACAATATTAGTCACCTCTAAGGCAAATATTCCATAGACTTGTCAGGGAAATTGTGCTCTTACCTACTGTTTGGAAGACTTCATTCATCAAAGCTTCATTCACTCCTGAAGAGCTGACATTTCCAATATGAGACCAACTTTGGTAGATTGCTTGCAGCAGAAGTGTCTGTGCTCTTGTGGCTTGAAATGTGAGATTTGGAAGTTCAAATATACCTTCAGTTATAACAATCTGTGATCTTTTGGTCCTATATTAGAAAACAGAAAGAAAAACAAAGAATAGTTTTAATAAACAACACAGAATGAATCAGATTGAATGTGTATACATTCAAAATATTTTAAAGCTGAATAAAATCAATTAGATATACAATTATACTACCGTTAAGTTTCACTATTTCAGAAAAACTTAAAATAATGAAAAGTACAATAATATTCACGCACATATCTATTTTGCTGAAGTAATTACAATTTTCCCATCAAGTTAATCATCAAAAATAACAATAAAAACAAAACTAAACACAGAGGATTTATTAGCGGTACTGAAATATTCTAAATGTTTAAATCTATTGAATTCTGTCATAATAACCCTGTGAGGGACTATCATTATATTTATTTTTCAGATGCAGAAATGAGCAGACACATACATCCACATAAATTAAGGCACCAAAAAACATACTGTTAGTGGAAAATTGAAATTTAATTCCAAGAGATCTGATTTAGAGTCCTCTAACCTGTATTTTCTCTCAGCCCCTACTTGAGATTAACATGGAAAAATTATTTTTGAATTTCTGCTCCGCAACATCTAACCCATTAATGCCTGTGATTTGATTCTGTCTATGAATGTTTCATGAAATTCCATTTTCCAAATACCTAAAACCTGAAATGCTTGTGGGTAGTAAATTAATACTAAAGGTTAATAGACAAGAAAAAAGATATGACAAAGAACATAATAAGACACTTACTGGTCACATTTTTTTGGCGGTACTCGGGATTGAACTCAGGACCTTGAGCTTGCCAGGCAAGCGCTTCTTCTACTGAGCAACATCCCCAGCCCTGGTCACTCACTCTTTACCCCACAAACCTCCATCCTTTATCACTTTCCAAGCCACATCATAACCAGAATGTAATGGACATTACAGCATATCAATTGGAAAGCTTCTTACTCTACCTCTTACTCTAGCCCATGCTACAGATGCCAACTCCAAAGCAGACTGTCACTGGCCTTCCATACAGCTGTCCTGCACTGTAAGACACCACTGGTAAAACAGCACTGTACCTTGCATTCACAATTTAAGAACCTGAAAAGCTGAGGGATAAATCTGCCCCCCTTTTCCCCCCTCCGGCTGACAATTCTGTGATGTAGTTCATAAGCCTCTTAGGAAGTTCTATGAAATTAAAGACCAGAAAAGAAAAACAACTGAAATAACTGGATAAAGCCTTAAGGAACCATAGGACAATATCAAGCAATGTTAATAACAGTACTCCCAGAAGAGAGAAGTGAGAAAATGGACCAGAAAAACGTTAAGTGTGAAGAAGAACTGTAAAAGCAAGCAGAGTAGAAAACACACCACATACACAGAAACACTAGACTCAGCAGCACAGCACAGTAATGGAGTACATGTTTAGCATGCACAAGGGGCCCCGGGTTCAACCCCAAGGACAGAAGAGGGAAGGAGGGAAGGTGAGCAAAACTAACGTCAATTTCTTCTAGAAATCTTACACAAAAGAAAAAAATAGAATAACCTTACTCAAATGCTACCCCCCAAAAAGCTGTCAACCTGTAACTAAAAATTCAGGAATGTTAACTTCCAAAAATGTAGCAACATAAAGCCTTTTATGACTAAACAATATGCACTATAAAAAATGCTAAAGTAAATTCTTCAGGCTAAATAAATAGTAGATAAATATCTGTGGAGCTACACAAAGACTGTGAATGACAAACATATGGGTGAATGTTTTAAAAAGTCAGGTATCATGATACACACTTGTAATCCCGGCACTCTGGGAGGCTTATGCAGAAGAACTGCAACCTCAGGCTCAGCCTGGGCAATTTAGCAACTTAGTGAGACCTCTTCTCAAAATAAAAAATAACAAAAGGGCTGAGGTTATACATCAGCCTGAAGGCCATCGACTTAATATCCAAATGAGGGGTAAGAAAAAAGACCTTCTTTCTTAATATCTTCAAGAGAATAAAGAATTCACTGATTAACTAAAAAATAAAAGCACCATTCTAGGTCTTATATGTAGAACTACAACTATATAAGTATACCATTATCAGGTTATCATATATGACAGAGAACATTATGTGGCAGCAATCAAGAGAGTAAAAGATGTAAATTCTGAACTTTAGACCAAGGAAAAACATAAAACAAAACAATTGTTAAAAAAGTAAGTAGTAGGACTTCCGGGAAGATGGCGACCGGGTAGGCAGCAGAGAGAGAACCTCCCAGAGGATTACCACCCAGACAATGAAATATAGCAATATGAAGACAGAAAGGAGAGAGGTGTGTACCCTGAACCCAAGAAGGATCTGAAATGGAAACTGAAGCCCTAGGAAAGACCAAGCAAAACCTCTCCTGGATGAAAGGATCGGAGGGCCGCCGCGGCACAGTCAGAGGGAGAAGAGACGGAGAAAGAGGAAGCCACTGCTTCAAACACACTCTTCGCCCAAGCCCTCGTTCCAGCAATCGCAGCTTCAGCTTCGGAGACCCACGCTCATGGAAGCCTCCCGACTTGGCCAGGGGAGAGCGGAGTTCCTAGAGCTGGTCCAGAACTGGAGAGGAGAGGACGCAGCCAGGAAAAGAAGCAATGGTGGTTGGGAACTTTTGTCAAATCCAGTGTGAGGATGAGAGGTTGCAACAGCCAGGAGTCCCCACCCTGCAGCAACCTTACAGCACCTGGAGGCAAGGTGGAGCCAGAGCAGCCAGTACACATCCCACCACACCCAGCTCTCTGCCTGCCTCGAGGCTGTGGCCTCCTGCCTCTCCACTGTATGGGCGGCTGCCAGTGGGGAGCGGTGGGGTGCATTGGCAGCGACATCAGAGGCACAGCAACTCCCAGGGATCCAGCCAAGGAACAAACGGGAACTGGAGCACAACAGCAAGACAGCTGCAGATGGAGGTGGATCACACAGCCCCATGCCCTTCTCACTCCAACATCAAGCAGGAAGCCTGAACTGAGTTACTAGGCTTCAGCTCCCACCCTGAACGCCCTCTGTGAGCACCTTGAGCCTCGGCGGCCTGCGCAATCACCACCTGTTCCTGACAGCAATGGGACGAGTCCACAGGCTTCAGGACTCACCCCAAAACTACTAATACAAGCAACAAGAGTGTCTCCATACTGCTTGCATATATGAACCTTATATGAACCCATGGCGACTGGGTAGGCAGCAGAGAGAGAACCTCCCGGAGGAATGCTACTCAGACATAGCAGTGTGGCAACATGTGAAGAACAGAGAGGAAAGAGGTGGATATCCTGAACTCGAGAAGGATCTGAAATGGGAACTGAAACCCTCGGAAAGTCTAAGTAGAACCTCCTCTGGAGGAGGAGATCGCAGATCTGACATGGCGCAGTTGGAGGGACATGAGACGGAGAGGGAGGAGGTCGCTGCTCCAAGCACACACTTGGCCCATGCCCTCGTTTCGGCATTCGCAGCTTCAGCTTCGGAGACCCACTACCCAGCTGTAAGGGGTGGGGAATAGTAATACTGGAGATCAGTGGGAGGTGGGAGGAGAGGAGAGGGCCTCTGGCATCAAGGCAACGGGACAGAGCCAAAAGCGTCACAGAGAGCACCCCATGGAGGTGCGTGCCCCGCGGCTGCTCCGCTGTGGGCCCCATGGATGATCCGCAGTGGGCCCCGCGGCTGCTCCACTGTGGGCCCAGCAGATGCGCTGCAGTGGGCCCCGCAGATGCTCCACTGTGGGCCCCGCAGATGATCCGCAGTGGGCCCCACGGCTGTGCCACTGTGGGCCCCATGGCTGCCCCGCTGTGGGCCCTGCAGCTGCTCCTCTGCTACTCCGCAGTGGGCCCAGTGGCTGCTCCGCTGAGGGGCCCACTCAGGGCACCTCAGAGTCTGGACCCGCCCCCACCAATAGCACGATGACAGGGTGGAGCCAGGCGGTCTGCTGTGAGCATACGTGCTTTCCCACCTCCGACCATGGCAGTTTGTATACACCCATGTATGTTATAGTATAGTCTGAGGCAGCTATATCTCTTCCCAAGGCGACAGTCCAAGGATATAGATAAACCCAGGAGTACAGTTATTATCACAGGGAAGATGACTGATTGAGTGGTAGGGCAATGGAGATGAGGGATGAGAAAAATTAAATGATCAAATGGGCCATCATCTGTGTAACTGAGTAACAAAGGTGAAGGTAACATTATGTAGGACAGCATCCAGAGCTAATTTCCTTCTATGTTCTCTATAATTCTGTATTTCCTCAGTCGTTTTTGTATTAACAGAAGTGAAGATAACTTTATATTATACAGCATCCAGTGCAAATTCCCTACTATCTTCTCTATAATTTGGTATTTCCTTTAATGTTTTTGTGTTAACTAATGTGAAGATAACTATGTAATACAACATGCAGTTCTAATTCCCTACTATATTCTGTATAACTTTGTATTTTCTGTATTGTTTATGGCTTTTCTGGTTCATATGTTTCTATTCTTTTGTCTTTAAAATAAAATTTTTTAAAAAAGCAAGTAGTGAAAACAGAATGGAATCCCAAAACTGGATTGTGGGGATAAAACGAAGACAAACCAAGCAAAAGACAGAAACAAATGACAGGGCACTCTGAAAACAAACAGCAGAATGACAAATTTAAGCTCAAAAGTCCTAATTACATTAAATGTCGAAGGCTGAAGCACACTAATTAAAGGCAGAGATTATCAGATTGCATTGAAAACAGAAAGACTCAACTCAAGCCCTTTGATAAAACCCCACAGTAATCATAAAGATAGCTTATAAGGAAAGGGGATGAAGATGAGGAGAGAAGTAAAGTTTTATTTTGCAGTTTATAGATCACACAGAAATGGGATGCAATACAGTAATGCCTCAGTTCACAAATTTGACTCTCCACAATTCTGGCTGCAAACAAAAACAAATGAGAACCAAATCAAATGCAATGGTTAGGTTCAATGCTTACCTAAGGGGGAAATTTGACTCAGTTTTCATTCAGTTCAGTTTACGACCAGAATCATGAAGAGAACTGAGCTTGTGAACTGAAGTACCATTCTATTCTTGTTATTATTTAAGCTACCGATAAAGTTTAGTTTCCTAAAAAACAAACTAAAGTTTAGCTTCTTTAAGTATCTTAGTGCTTAAGGCTTCTTAAAGTGTTGAAGATGTTGTTCAAAAAAATGTATGAAATCTGCAAATATTCATCTATTAATTTCCTATTCTATAGCAGTCATGTTCTAGCTATTTGGGAAATATCTTAGTTCAGCATTTTAAAATATGAAAGAACAAACAAAATAATGAAAATCCCTGTCATTCAAAGAATTTATATTCTAACATGGATGAAAGATACAACCAACATACATTAAATAAATTATAAAAGTTACAAGACAAATTCTACTAGAAACAGATAACGGAGAAAATAGCAAATGTAATGAGACTGCTTAGGAATCAATCAGATAAAAATCCCCTTACAAGTATATAAGACGACTTACACAATGACAGTACAAAACTACTCAGATGTTGAAAGAATAATAGTACATTACTCTACCGACATGAAATCATGAAATATGGTTGAGTTAAAAATGCAAGTTGCACAATAATATGATCCCATGAAACAACAGAAAAGTAGGGTTACATATAAAAGTATGTCTTCATGTGTTTTTAAGGTAAAAAGTTACGGGACTAAGAACTTACAGTGGTCACTTCTATAAGATGAGAATAGAGCACAACTTTCATGTGGCCTTTTCAGAGACCCTACCCCCCACCACAAATATGAACATCTGTAGTATTCTGTTTGCTCTTTTTAAGAAATCTATAATCATACATTAATTGGATTTATTACATTGAAAATATTTTAGGGAATTGCAATATTCACAAAATCATAAACTGTATAAAAATGAAATTCATATACCACTTTTAAAATAAATCAGCATTATCAATATATCCAACATTCTTCCCCATCCCAACTTTAAATTATCAAGCAATTTCTTACTTCCTCTTTGAAACAATACTCATTGAACACATTCTTATCAGCTTGAAACACCTGGCTGGTATATACATGACTGTACAATTGTTGGGTGGGCTTATACCACTGATGTTACAAAAATATTCAATCACTTTTATCATCTTTTTACTAATAAAATTAACAAAAAGCCATCAAGTTGGACAGTTATGAATGTACCACCAGTGATTTAAGCCACCCCAAAACAAGACATATGAATTACAGCCCCATGATGGGCACTTTAAAATCTCACTAACCTGGTTAGTGATGTGCACAAAAATAACAGAGTAAAGAATGCCCGAAGACGTTCTCTCAATAAAAGAAACAAAACAGCACAAAATGTTCACTTTTTCAAAACTCTAAAAACTAACAGAAGCCTGTAATAAACAGGGGAACATTTAACTTAAAATCTCAGTGGGGGTAGAGGTGCAGAGCATCTGCCTATCCAACACGCACAAGGTCCTAGATTCTATCCCCATTACCTCCAAACCACCAGCTTAATATCAGTAAGAACAAGGAATTTCATAATTTTTTACCTTCACTTCTCAAATCAGTAATGGCACCAAAGAAAACTGCCCACATTCCCAGTACAAGTAGTAGTAACAAAGGAAGCAAAACAGCCCTTACTCACAAAGAATTATGATTGTACAGGCAAATGTATTCGTTTTTGCTGCATTGTACAATACATAAGAAATGAGGCAAACTACAGACCAATCAAAAGCTTCAACTGGGACATGATGGGTTCAGTGAATAAAAGCTCTGCAAATACAAAAGCGCTCTGCAAATAAAAAAGGTATGTATATCCCCAGTACTACGCACATGCTGCAGGAAAATTAGAGAAAGATTTAGGTTCAGCGTTTGTACAAGACAGAGAAGGCTAATGCAGAATTGTAAGCCGCATGGTTGAGTTTTGAGGATCTGAGAGTGTACTACATCAGAAACCATGCAGGCCACAAAACAGAGGGATCAGCTATTTAAAATATGAGAAAAAATACCTGTCAACCAAGAATTGTAATTCTAGAAAAACCATCTTTCAAACATGAAGTAGAAACCTCTCAAAAAATTCTTCATCTTGTCTAAGATAAGAAAATTTCACTGACAAATTCTACTAATATTTAAGTAAGAGCCAATCCTTTTCATGCTCTTGCAAAAAATAGAAGCACTCTTAACTCCTTTCATGCAAGCCAGTACTATATAACCTAATACTAAAAAAGACAACAAAACAGAACTATAGACCAATACCCCATAGATCCAAATATAGTCAATAAACTACTAGCAAATCAAAGCAGAATATTCAAAGAATTGTATACCATGACAATTAAAATTTAATCTCAAGAGTAGTTCAAGGGCCAGGGATATAATTCAGCGGCAAAAGCACTTGCCTGGTGTAGTGGATTAACAACTGGTGGTCAACTTATAAGCCCCAGCTGAACTAAGGAGGCATGGTGCTGAGCACGGGAGGCCCACCTGGGGATTGTTGCCAGCAGCCTAAGAGGCAGAACTGGAGAAGGAAAAGTTATGGCTGTTGGGAGTAGAGAAAGGCTGTTGGAGCTGGTGGAAGCTGTTGGCTGTTTTAGAGGAGCTCATCATGCTGGTTTTCCTGATGAACTTGGCTGTTTTCATCCTGAGGAGCTCAGGACCTCATTGGCACTGAGAATGGCTTTGGTTCACTTTGGGGGAGCTCTGGTCCTCACTTTGAGCATCGCTTCCTGGCTCCAGAGGGGAAGATGGTGCGGTGCTGGTCTCCAGGAAAAGCTTGCTGCATTGGCTTCTCTGATAGGGACTCGCCACCTGGATCACCAGAGGCGCTTGGGACCTCACTGTTGCTGAGAATGGCTGTGGTACCTTTTGGGGAGGGCTATGCTTCTTCTGAGCATCGCTTTCTGGCTCCAGTGCAGATCCCTCAGCCTGCTAGTACAGATCCTTCATCCTTCATCCTGGTAGCACAGACTTCCTAGATTCCACCACTGACCTTTGGGCCTTCCCAGAGCAGATCCATGAAACGGGCCTGTGTGAGATGTTGTCATGGGCTCTGGGCCTCCAGTTGGATTCGCGGGAGGCATTGTTATGAGCTCTAGCTATTCAGCTGGCCTCCTGCAGGACACTGTCACGGGATCCAGGCCCTCAGCTGGATTCCTTGGTCTTAGTGTGTGGAGAGATTTCCTGCACTCTTTTGTATATCGTTCTTTGGGTGACTATTATAAATAATCATATAAAGTATGTGTCCTGTATTATATTGTTCCCCTTCCAAAATAACCCCCAAACCAACACACCTGGTAAGAGCAAAGTCCTGAATTTGATTCCTGGTACCAAAAAAATTTTAAAAAGGTTTAAAAAATAGTTCAACCAAAAAGAAAAAAAATCAATGTAATAATCATACCAGACAATGCGGCATATGCCTATAGTCCCAGCATTCATGAGGCTAAGGTAGGTGGCTTGGCACAAGTTAGAGGTGAGCCTGACCTGCATAGCAAGACACTGCCTTTAAAAAAAAATACTCTGCAACATCTAGGTAGTCCTATGATGAAAGCAGGAGCTATGTTCTTGTAACTGTAGCAGTAATTATAAGGCATTCTAAGTAGGATTCTTTCTTACAAGGGAGTCTTTATCATTTTGTAATACATTCAGCTACTGAATATAGTATTATAACTTATAAGCAATCAGAGCTATTCTCTCCATTTTTTTTTTTTTTTTTTTTTTTTTTTTGTGCCAGGAATCAAACTCAGGATCTTGTGCTTGCCAGGCAGGCACTTGTACCACTCAGCTATATCCCAGGCCCTCCTTCAAATTTAATATGAAAGAAAGTAACATTTTGTGCAAAAGTCAATATTCATTAATAAACCCATGATATGTTTCTATGGGGTTATTTTTCAACTAAACCTAACACAAATAAAAGTGCATTATTATAATTAGTTTAAGTGCTTTAGCATTTAAACTAAGATAATTAAAAGGACTTAGCAATAGGTAGTAGCTTAAACCATGCACAGGTTACTGATACCGTCAGGGTAATGTTACTGCAATAATATCAATAAAGAAGAAATTTTCCCCCTTTTTTTTTGTTACTTTTCAAATATATCACACAGGTTGCTAAGTATGGAAGATTAGTAAGTATGGAAAATAACAATGTCGTAGACTAACTAATGGGTGACTTGTAACACCCACCTGAACCGAATCAGTGTGGTTCTGGGGTGGATAGCCCACCTGAGGATTGCTGCCAACAACATAAAAGGAAAAGTGGAGGGGAAGATGGTGTCCTGTTGATTCTCCTAGTGAAGCTTGTTGTGCTGGGTTTCCTAATGTGAACTCAGCTGTTTCCATCATCAGAGGAGCTCAGGCCCTCCCTGTCGCTGAAGATGGCTACAGCTCTCTTCAGGGGAGCTCTGTTCCTTACATTGAACATCATTTCCTGGCTCCAGTGCAGATCCCTCAGCCTCCTGGAACAGATCCTTCATCCCACTGGTGCAGACTTTCTAGCTTCCACCACTGGCCTTTGGGCATTCCCAGTGCAGATCCTTGATACAGACTTACATGAGACATTGTCATGGGCTCCAAGTAGACTCATAGAGGACACTGCTATCGGCTCTAGGTCTTCAGTGAGATTCTTTGGGTCTCCAGTGCATGGACAGATTGCCTGCACTGTTCTGCATTTGATTTTTTGGGTGAATATTATAAAATAATCCTATAAATTATGTGTCCAATATTATTAAATCTATTCCCTTGCAAACTCTGACTACAACACCCATGTATCTATTACCCAATTCATCAAACCATAATATAACATACTTGCTTCAAAAAATTGTTTAAAGATCAATGGGTTTAACAACTTTTTTAAACACTTTGGGGGACTCATTAAATTCTCAATGAAAATGTACAATGAAGATGTAATTTTTCTTGTGATTTATACTACTACACATTTATTAAATTTTATTTAAAATAAAACAGCTCAATATACATTCACATTAAAACTACAACTTCTGGACTTACTTAATTGTTCTGAAATATCATTAAAGCTCCATTTTAACAGTTAAGCTGGTGAATATAAAACAATTTATTTAACAAATGCCTATTTCTCACATCCAGAAGTTCTTAGTCTGAACATATGTTCATCTTACAGAATAGGTTAAAAATCTACCAATTCAAACATTACTCCCTAAGGAAAAATAAATCCTAGTGTAACTAGTGGGATAAACAACTCATTAAAACTTAACTTGGACAAACTCCAGGATAAACTGAAGGAAATAGAAACAAGTAGGTCTTGATTATATAGTAACAAAAACTGAAAATAAATATGCCCTAATTAACAAATACATTGAAAAGGATTTTCATTGTATCATTTGATGGTAACTTACAGTACAGCGCTGATGAAATTTCTGGAACAATGTGTCATTCCATAAAGAAAATTCTACTAATTTTTAAATAGAAAAAAAATGAAAGTGTGGTTCTTACTACTGAATGCATAAAAATTAAGCAACCCATTCAAGTTCATAGTAATACCATACTATTTTGCCATATGCACACTTGAGGAACAGCCATCCATTCTCTTTAAATCAACAAACCTCACAGCAATTGAGAGAATATTCTCAGTAACAGCTGGATCTAAAGATTTATATAGAGTCCCCAAATGCAAAGTTTGAGCATAAAAATTGGTTCCAAAAATGTATTTTTGTTATTACTCATATCCTGTACAGTAAAATAAGATTAGTTCACATTTTCCAAAATAAAATGAGTACAAAAACTTCATTAACTCAAACTTATGAGTAGTTTAAAAAGGTAAAGATTGTACATACACTTTGCATAATGACAACTTACAGAACAAATCATACTCATAAAAACATTTTTAAAAATTAAATGGTAGATAAAAAGTTAAAGAATTCTTACTCCCACTCCACTCCCCACAGATTACCACTTCTTAGGAGTTTAACATATACATTTAAAGGCCTCTGTATATTGATTTTATAAATTAATATGTAATATTTATCATTTTAATGGGAACATTTATATGTTTGTATGCATAGCCTCTTTTTAATTCTAAATTATGTGTCTTTGTAAAATCTTTATAAAAGAATATATGTACTTCATAGTAGTCATTTTACTGCATGTGCTGAAATTTCATGTTCATCAGCAGGTGATCTGAGCATCCCTTTTACAAAATTTTTACCAGTATTAACTATTATCATATTTTTGAGTATTTGCAAGTTACTTTGTTAAACACAAATTTTATACAAAGTGTATTCCGTTATGTTGACATATGAAAATTTCACCATTGTTTGAAATTCTGGAATATTACTTGAATTTATATTACTGAAATTAAAAATAGGAATAAAAGCTATCATTTACTAGAAGACAAAAATAATGACTGTCTTAGTTACCGCAATATATAAAATCTAAAATCTTATAATTAACTAACCAAACAAAAATGAATTCTTATCAAACCACCATGAGATAACGTTTCACATCCCCTGGAATAGACAAAACCCAAAGACAGACAACAACAAAACCTGGCAAGACCATGAAACAACAGGAGGTTTCATATCCTGTTAGAAGGTATGTAAAATGCAAAATCATCGGCAGTTTCTTAAAAAGTTAAACATAAATTGACTAAATAATCCAATAATTCCACTCCACATATGTACCCAAGAGAATTGAAAATGTGAGTAAACACACAGACTACCACTGTAATAGTCATAGCAACATCCTTCATAATAATTACAATAATATAAACAAGGCAAATGTCTACTACTGCATGAGTAAATAAAATAAGGTCTACTCACAGGAAAAAACAACAGCAACAACAAAAAACAATAAAAAGGAATACAATACGAACACATGTTACAGTATGATTGAAATTTGAAACAAAAAACACTAACTATAGATTCCAATAATAGAAAATAGTTACAGGGGCTGGGGATATAGCTCAGTGAAATAAGCGCCTGCCTAGCAAGCGCAGGGTCCTGAGTTCGATCCCCAGTACCGCAAAAAAAAAAAAAAAAAGAAAGAAAATAGTTACAAAAAGTGTACGTATAAATACAGGGTTTAAGTCACCACTGTGATAAGATTAGGATGAAAACGCCCAACTCACTAAATTAGCTAAAAATCATTGAACTGTATACTTAAAAGAGGTTAGTTTCAGGGGAAAGGTGCTTTTTAAAAAATGAATAGAAATGTACTTGAAGATTATATTTGTTACTAAGATTTTCAACACTGAAACACTACGATCTCAAAGGAATAACATCCAGTTTAAATCCACACGTATTGGGCAAGTTACATTAGCCACTACTAGGCGCTACACAAAGACATGACTTAAAAGACACTACATGCTCATGGAGAATTCAGTATCTATCATAGCAAAGCGTAGTTACAGTTCAAACACTTGCGGTGCAGAAACCAAATGCAAGATTCTTTGCTGCCTATCTTAATTCCACCTGAGCACTTCCACTTGAACTTTTTAATTATTCAGTTCCAGAGTAAAATTTCATTTAAAGAAAGTATCCTTCAAAAACAAAAAGCCATTAAGCTTTGTGAACATCACTACACCACCAACAAGGAAGGTCTACTTGTTACATTAGTAATCCCAGCACTTGAGAGCAGCATGGAGCACCATAGTACAATCAAGGTTCCAAGCTAACCAAAGTACTTACACTAACAAAAAGGCTCTGATAAGAACAGAAGGTACAGGTGAAAACAGACCTTCAAATTAGAAGCCATGAAGTGGAACATGGTGGTTCACACCTCTAATCCCAGCACTGTGAGAGGCTGAGGCAAGAGCATCACAAAATCAAGCCCACTCTGGGCAACTTAGCGAATGTCTCCAAAAAGATTATTTTTAATGATAGGGATATAACACAGTGTTGAGAGAGAGAGAGAGAGAGAGAGAGAGAGAGAGAGAGAGAGACGGA
>PVLD010032247.1:0-14875 GCA_004027595.1 Dinomys branickii
GTTGTTGAGAGGATTAACTGTCTGACTAAATTTGCATGTCTGTATATGGGTTCATACATTTACAATTCGAAGATATCAATGGATAAAGCAATAACCACTGTTGAGACCATATCACCTTGTCTATAGATTAGCTGTGATTGTACTATTTTTTATGATAATTGGTGTCTGTTTGTCAATATGTTTTTGTACTTTTATGTTTTTAAAATAAAAAAAAAATGACTGTTTTGATTCTCAGAGAAACATAGTGGGAGAATATTCACCTACTGAAATAAGATTATCACTTAAAGAAATATGAATTGTCTTCTGAACAATTTACTAATTCCTCAAGAAGAACAGCTCACTATTAAGTCTTAGGAGAGCTTCTTTTGATTCGATTCCTTTACTTCTGCTTTGATCTCTCATTCTCATTCCTAAATTCATTCAAACAACCAGCCAATCCACTGTCACACATCTGAGTGTGGGAACCAGTCTTAGAAATCAAGGTATTCTCAGTATAAAAGTGGATTCCCAGAGCTGCCTATGAACCAGTAGAGGAGAGGATGGGAGTCCTGTGTGGTTAGAACATGTTTTGAAGACATGAAGAACTAGGTTTAGCTGTCATTAGCTTATAGGCACACTTTGCGCTGAGGAAGGAAAGTTGCTCCTGCAGGCTGATCACCATTTCTCCAGTTCATAAAGACACACAGCGCATTTCTGCAAGTAAGTTAATAATACTAGTAATGCTGCCTTTCCCTGGAAATATGTAGCTGCTAAAATGCTTAAAATGAAATTGTTCTAAATTTTTACTGCTTTTTATTCATTCATTCATTCAACCAAGAAGTATTTATTTATTTTGGGCCAGAGCACAAGGCAGCTGCATCTACTGAATTTCCAGATATTGTTGTTATATCAGTTGAATAAATAAAGTTAAGATCTGTCTACTGTTTTATCAGAGTAACAGATCTTCATAATTATGGTTTTGTGTCACCAGGAAAAATCTACTATATCTAGTAGATCATTCTGGAGGGGGGCAAATATATATAGCTAAAAAGTAAGTAACTTTCTGAATTTGAAGACTTTATCCTCATAGAAAACTCAAATATCTAAAAAGGTGCTTCTTTTCTCCAAGGATTCCAGAGCAAAAGTTTACTAGATAACACACAAGTCAGTTTTAGGAAACTGAATGTCTTAATATTCAAGTAATTTTCAAGTGAACTTCCTCTCTAGATTTTACATTTATTTCTGGAATGTCACATAAAAGAAGAGAAACTTGTGTAACTGTTTCTTACTATTCCATTTCTCCTATTCCAAGCCATGGCTAAACAAGGTTTTCTCCTGCTATCTTCCGAGTCCTTGGAGAGTACTTCAAACCTGACGTTCTGTGGCTACTCTTGAGCTACTCAGAGTAGCTTCTCCAAGACTCTGAACCTGATGGCATCTATCTCTAAGTCATTCTTCAAAACATAAAATTCCTTGCTCATATTCTTTCTAACATTCACCGCAAACTGGTCTGCATCTCATAAACGAACCCAGCTGAACATGAATCAGTGATGACCATAGTTTAACATGTGGCTATTCTCAGGCAAAGTGCAAAACAAGAGAAACTTATAGAACCATGACTGTAATATGAGAATATGAACTCTTTCTTATTTGTGGTTATTGACAGCCAAATCTAAAACAAATTTTAAAGAATTGAGGGTTATAACAAAAACAACAAAAAACCCCACCCAGACCACTCAGCTTAGATTTCACTTTAGGTGGAGAGAGGGAATGAAAACACCACTATCTGATGTTTGCATATAATTTGCATTTGTATTTAATCTTCTTATATGACATAACACATATATTTAAAGCAATTCAAGTTTGTATTATTTCTCTGCTACAGACAGGAAAGCAGGCTCACAGAGGTGAAGTCACTAAGTATTACACGGCAGAGCTCAGGCTCTACGCAACTCCAACGCTAAGTAAAGGGTCTCCACTAGGCCACAGCTTCTACAGATGTTCACAGTATGTGAATTTAAACTAAATTAAAAAATATAAAAGTATAGACACACAGCAAGGGTGTACTTTCATGCCACATATAGCCAGTTTGAAAAACATGTGACACAGATGGGGACAAAGAGGAACAGACTATGGGCCAGAAAATGTCAAAGGTGGCCAAACAACGAGAAAGAGAAAAAGAAAGAGGAGGACCTGAAAGGAAAGATGAGGTGAGGCCCTCCCTCCTCTTGCTTCCAGCCACTCCTGGCGCTCCCCTCCTGGGCAGCCCTGCTCCGCACCCGCCCGCACGGTCCAGGCGGCCAGGACTCTTCCGCATCCAGGCTAGGCTACAGCTCCCACAGGTTCCCCGGAGACCTGCCCTCATCTCGCCCAATCACGGCAGGCACTGTAATTAGGTTTCCCGCCCTTGCTCAGGGAACAAAACTGAGAGCAATTCTCTTGGGAAATCTGCACGCCTCCTCTGTCTCAGAATCCAAGCGGGCAAAAGCACTGACCTATTACCACCAAAACTGCTACAGTAGAAGCAAACTAACGCCAAGACTTCTATCACCTAAAATAAATGTCTAAACTTGTCTATGTGTGCAATTTGCACGGAAACAACTATTCTAAATCGGACATGCAGTAGGAGATGGGGGCGGGGGAAGGAGAAACAAATGAGTAAGACGTGATATGTGTACGTGCCGATTCCCCAAGGAGAGTATAATTACTATGTGTTGGAAATATATACCAATAAAGACGTAAAAAAGAGATATGTATCTTACATTACTAGCATTTAACAAATTACTAGCATTTAACAAATCATTGATACAATATTTCAATGAAAAGAACCGGCTTGGTAGATACTGAGTTTGAATCCTAGTTGAAGCTCTTAGTAACTGAATGAGTTTGGGCAGATTACTTAATAACTTTGAATGTAGGGTTAATAATACAGGATTAGCCACAAAAGTACTTTTAAGAATTAAGGCCTGGTGTGGTGGCACATGGCCACAATTCCAGTGCTCTAAGAGGCTGAGGCAGGAATATCTCAAGTTCCAGCAACTTAGTGTCTTAGTGAAGTCTAAACTAAGAAGTAAAAAGAGTTAAGGACGTTGCTCAGCATGAAGGCCCTAGCTTATCACTAGTACTGAGAGAGAGAGAGAGAGAGAGAGAGAGAGAGAGAGAGAGAGAGAGAGAGAATGTTGAAAATGCTGAAATATAATAAGCACTGGGCAAATATTATCTATTATTCTTAGTCATTATGCTACACAGCTGCACAAAACTAGTGTAGTGTGTACATTTTTGTGTTTTTTTAAAAATGAAGGCAATTGCAAAGGTTTTAGAAAAAACTTTAAAAAATACACAGACAATCTGAAAAGTCAATTATTAGGAATCATATACATTGAAACTGAAAACCAGAGCAGACTCCTTCCCCGATTGCTCACCTCAAAGTCGATGAGCTGCAGGTCGGCTATCAGCGTCACCAGCAGCCCGCTCTTGTAGAGTTCTTGCGCCAGCTGAGCCACCACCTCTGCTGGGGGTTCCTTGTCATTTGTGCCACACAGAATTTCCTTCATTGCTTGCAGTGCTTTGGACACTTCTTCTGAAGCCTAGTGACCAAAAGGTATACTAGCCATTTTTGTTTTTATTGTTTGTTTTTGTGGTACTGGGATTGAACCCAGGGCCTCATGCATGCTAGGCAAGCTACAACTCCAGCCCCACTAAAAGTTTAAGAGAATAAAAAATTTCAGGCCATTGAACTAGAAAACTACTTCTTAAGCCCTGTTTGTTTATAATTAACAGCACTGTTCAGGTTATAAATAAACAAGAAACCATTAGTAAACACAGCTTTTCGTTTTGGAAAACACTACTAAAGTTATATGAGAAGATCTTTAATAGTCTACTTAGTAGACTTAATTAAAGTAACTTCTCTTTAAATTATATTCAATCTAATTTTGCTAGTAACTAAACAGAAATATCACTCCTGAAAATTACACTGAATCTTTTTTGAAGTCTTTCTGCAGTTACTAGTCTTTATTTAAAGCATTATGTTAAAGTTTTTTAATAAGTCCCCATTTTCCTGATCTTTTAATAGACCAAATATGAAATCATAAATCGACAAAGCTCATAATTTTCTTTGTCAACGCATTCATTCCTCGTACATTATCACTATCTTTTTTCAAGATGTAAAGCTTAAAAATAAGAAAACCTGTTCCCTTTAAGGAGTGTTACGGTTTGTGTCTGGATGTCCCCCCAAAGCCTCCTGCAGTCGTGGGGCGGCTTCTAGGGTGCATGATTGATTCACGGTCCAGTGCTGGAATTGTGGAGGTGAGAGCAACACTCACCCTGGGGCGGGTCGTTTGCACACAGTGTGAGGGAGGGAAAGAGGCTGCCTGCCGCCCCTCCTCCCCTTTTGCTCTTGTGGCTTTTGCTACCTTCCGCCTTCATGAACTGTTGCCCTCCAAGTGCCACCCTGCCTATGGACTGAAACCTCCACAAACTGTGAGCTAAATAAATCTTTCCTTCCTTCATTTTGGGTGTCAGGTATTTTGTCAGCAATGAGTAAAAGTAACTAAGACAAGGAGGGATAGACAAATACGTGGAGGCAGAAAGTAGGGCAGCGGGTGTAGGGCCTGGGGAGGGGAGGAGGACAGAGAACCGCTCGCGGCCCAGGGTTTCTGCTGGGATGATCAAAATGATCTAGAAGTGGGCCGTGGTGATAGTCATACAGTCATACGACTATACTAAAAATCACTGAACTGTACGCTGTAAAGGGGGAATTATATGGCACGTGAAGTAAATCTCAATAAAAAAACTCATTAAACTAATACAGGAGGCATAAAGCAGATTATTTTGGTTAAAAATTATGTTTTCTCAATATATTTAATATTTTTGTTAGTATATGTTTGCAGCGTGTAACGATGACATTCGTTGCAGGGAACTGGTACACGTGTGCAACACTTCTGAACCCTTTTTCCTTCCCCTGCTTCCCCATCACTTGGTCCCATTTCCATTTGCAAAAGAGCCATCTCCCTGCTTTGTGTTATCATTTTTTATTTTCTCTTTATTTATCCTTCGGATTTCTCACAGAAAAGAAACCATACAATTCTCAAACTTGCGTGTCTCACTTCACTTGACATTGAGGTTTAGTTTTCTCGATACGTTACAGCAAGCATTGTTTTACTACTTTGTAGTATATGAATCATTATAAATTAAGAAATGAATAGGATAGATTACATAAAAGCAAATCATAGTAGCAAGACACTACTACTTTTGTTTTTGTTTTTATTTTCTGAGACAGGATTTCGCTACACAGTTCAGGCTGGTGTCAAACTCAAAATCCTCCTGCTTCAGCTTCCCAAGTGCCGGGATTACAGATGTACACCACCGCCCCCAGCCAAAGATACTGCTTTTTAAAAAGGAGTCTTCCATATACTCATGCCCAACAGAAACAATCCTTAATTGATTAACAGCTAGAAGATTCCTAAATTTGGAGATGAATCCACAGACAAGTATCCTAAACATACCAAGAAAGCTAAGTAGGATTATGAAGCAAACATCTCTGTGAACAACACCTAGGTCAAGACAGAGACATTTCCAACACCTTTGAATGCTCCCTTTCCAGTCTAGGTGTAAATACTTTTATTTTTATTTTTCCATGACAAATGCTATAGCTTGGATCTGAAATGTTATTTTTGAGCTCATACCTTGTCCGTCTTTCTGTCTTGCTTTTCCAAAACGGCCATGTTGTCTTTCAGAATTTTCACAATTTCTGCTGGATTTTTATGTGATTTACTAAACAAAGGCATTTTTTTCGTGCATAAAAATCTCTTCTTCCAATATGGAATGCTAAAAACAAACAGGGCAACAAAAACTATAACTTTTATTCTTAATGTGCTTAACTTGTTATAGCAAAATGTCTTATAAATTTTAGAGAACATCAATTCCATAATCTGAAATGTTAACAATGATCAAATTAAAATGTTTTAAGTTTTATGCCAAATTTAAATACAGACAAAATAATTTAAGAAAGATATTTCAAAAGCTTTACCTAAAATTTTTTACTCAAAGTATAAATTTTGTCCTGCATCAGAAATACAAGAATTCTGCAAGAATGATAAAATAAGCACTTTTAATGAATAAGCTGTTATTTAAAACGATCTTTTGACCAAAGAAAGTGGTAATAGTAATAATAAATGATCAAACGTGTAAAACTCAAGTGAGATTAGAATTCATATACTGTCATAAAGCAATATTCAAAAGCACACCACCAGCTAGTCTATAGCAGTCACAAAACTGCGAAGTAAGGTTAATTACTCTTCAAATATTCACTGATGAAAAAGTCGTGATGAAGAGCGAGGAGAGCGGGGAAAAGAAGTGTGAGCTCTGACTGATGGGGGTACGGAGCGCACACCTCAGAGACAGCAAACACGGCTCTCGTTGACTTAATGCAAGTATTAGGGGAAAGATCTGAGAAAGTCTCCTGCTAGAAAAGGAACGTTCATTAGCTTATATGTATTGGCAAAAGTACTTCACATATTACCGAAATAAGATACAATGAATCAAAAGTCTGTGCCTCAAGTGCGCAGAGATGGTAACAGTTATCAGTCTGGCATATACCCCTTTCAAATTTTTTTCTCTTTGTAAAAACTAAATACATTTTGAAAACAAAACTTGAATAGCACTAATCTTAATATATCCTGGATATCATTCCATGAGTATGCTTAGGTCTACTACAATATCTTTAGCAATGGGAACAGTATTTCATTATACAAACATCATTTATTGTACCAGTACCCTGTGGTGGACATTCCGTTATTTTGATTTTTCTTATGAACAGTGATGTAATTAATCAATGAAGAATATATGCAAATGCATGTGCCAGTTCGTAGCAGTGCCCTAACCATCTCTTTCTGTTATAATCTTCACTATGGCTCCAAATCTCCAACCCCTAGATTTCTATTTAGTTCCCAAATCTGTTTCTTCAGGATTTCTGCAAGATCTGTGAGCTGCTTGATATCCATCCAATAAATTCCTTCAGGTAATAAAATCATTATTTGTTGTTTGCAGAATTCCAACGATACTGGAAACCAAAACATCAGTGTGAACTTTTTGTGATAAAACAGAAAATTTAAAGAACATTTCCTGTTCTCAGCAAGGGCTCCTCAGTGTGGACAGGGTGTGTGTGAGAGGAGTTTGTCCACTTTCAGTCCAAGGAAAGATCTGAAAATCATAGTAAGGAATCCAATCAGCCTATAAAGCTGATCCAACATTGCCAGAGAATCTGCAGATAAAATACGTAAAGATTCTGTCATGAGTCTCATATAGGTTCCACGAAGAGACACAGTTTAGATGTGTGCTGTGTCTGTTTCTAGGAAACTCGGGAATTAAATTATAAAGATGTACTTATGTTTTTCTTTATAAATCTTTCCTCTAATAAACAGATAAACATAAATAAATGTAGACTGGATTTAAAGTTTGCGTAGTGGGTAGGGTGGGCTCGGAGTTCCGGACGGCTGGGCACACCTACCCTCACACGTGCGCTCTCACGAAGATGCCTCTGTAAAGGGGATAACAGCCGTTCCTCGAGTAAAGCCGTGAGGAGCACCTGAACAAGGCCTTTTGTACAACTGAGGCGTTCTATAATGGTCAGCTGCTATTACACAACATGGTCCACGACGGAGCTGGGGATATAGCTCAGTGGAATAAGCGCCTGCCTAGCAAGCGCAGGGTCCTGAGTTCAATCCCCAGTACCGCCAAAAAAAATAAATAAATAAAATAAAATAAAAAAACATGGTCCACGACATAATTAACAAACTGTTTCACCAAAGACAAAGACATAGGAGTTGAGATAGGGTTCTGTCTTACATGTTCTTAGATATTTCTGGCTCCTGAAGTCAGTTATACTGTTTGGTTATTTTTTCAAAATAGAAATTTATTTTCTGAGTGTCTAATACTCAATGTTCAAATATTTGATTTTAAAACAGAATTTTATAGAGAAGCTAAATGCATTTGTGCAATCGTTCTCTCTCTCCATGTAGTCCTACCATACCCAGAAGGAAATATAATTGTAGGATTTCAACCACATAATCTCTGCCATCAAAACAGGGCACAGATAACACTGTGTTTTCTGACCATTACCTATTCTGCTTGGTTCTCAATCAGTCTAATTCTAATGTCAGTTTGCTGAAATTACAAACATTTTCAGGGCTTCTGTGTTGAATAATACTTGGCCAACATTTCCTGGCTCATTATCTTCCAATAGTTCATCTGGTTGTTGGTCCACTCATTTATTGGTTGAGTAAATAATTCTAGTTAGTACTCTGCACAGGTATCTCGCTTAGCTTTAGGTTTAGGGGCACAAACAAGAAAAACACAATCCTTGCTTTTTGGAACTTTTTTAAAATTTATTTTTTTATTTTTATTTTTTTGTGAGACAGGGTCTCACTATGGAGTCCAGGGTGGCCTTGAACTCACTATGTAGCCCTGGCTGGCGTCAAACTCAGGCAAACCTCCTGCCTCAGCTTCCCGAGTGTTGGGATTATAGGCATGTGCCACCATGGCTTGGAGCTTTTTATTAAGTAGAAAAAATAAACATTTTAGTGGTAGTGGGAATATGTAACAGTATAATACCAGAGTATCTCTTAATAAAGTATCTTTTTTCATATTTCAAATGTACCTATTAAATTTAATAACTATAAATTTTACTTAATATATTAAATTTTCTTTTAAAATTTAATTTGAATTTCTAAAATTTTTAATTTTTATTAGTACACACTTACAGCATGTAATGATTACAACCATCCTGTGGAGTTCATACATGTACATAACACTTCTCAATTCTTTTTTCACCCCCTTTTCCCCTCCTCTTTCCCCTCCATTTTAAACTTTTTTCGTTTGCTTGCTTGCTTGCTCTGAAATTGCTATGAAATTCAAGCTGACCTTGAACTCACCATGTAGCTCAGGCTGGCCTCAAGCTTGCAGCAATCCTCCTGCCTCGGCCTTCCAAGTGCTAGGATTACAGAAGTGAACCACATGCCTGGCTCTCATTTTAAACTTTTATAGGATCATTAATTTTCAATTTTGGAACCCATTCTTTAAGTTCGGAAAGTAAAACTCATATTCTCAAGCCATAGTGTCCCAGCCTGCAGAGCCCCAGAAAGTTCAGTAAGGTAAAGCATTATCCCCCTGGCTGCCTGCCCACTTCTCTTGATACCACTGCCGATGCCAGCAGCCTCACTCCACCCCTGGATGGAGCCCTGCCCCCTCACTCACAACCTTGGAGCTGCTGTTACTCTTCAGGCAGCTGTGCAGGTTACCGTGTGCATCCTCCACCCGGTTACATTGCCCCAGCACCTAGTCCTGTGACAGCGAACCTCTCAGAGCTTTGAGTGATAAAAGAAAAAAAAAAAAGCCCAGCATGGCATGTGGGCCATAAATTCCTAGTCGCCACCGCTGAGAACTGGTCATTTCCCACCCGACACTCAAACACCAAATAATTAAGCGCCCACCTAGTCTTGATTGACAGCCTACCCTGAGAAGTCATGCCCAGTGGGTGTATTTGACAGTGAAGACATTCTGAAAGCAAAACAGAGCATATTTTGAATTTAGATAGGCTCTAGATTCCTTTTTTTTTTTTTTTTTTTGCGGTACTGGGGATTGAACTCAGGACCTTGTGCTTGCCAGGCAAGCACTTATTCCACTGAGCTATATCCCCAGCTATGTCAGAGTTTTAAGACCATTATTTTTACATGTAAATATTCTCTTTAAAATTTCATTTCATTAGCACCCGCTTCCAGTACATGAAGTTTACATTCATGACTGGGAGTGGGCGCGTGTACAGAGCACATCCTGCTTCTCTCTATTCTCCTTCCCTGCCCTTCGCACCTCCCTCTTCCATCGCCAGATCCCTCTTCCTCATTTTCATTACCACTGCCACCGTTGTTAGTTCGTGTTTATGACATCTAATGTTGACGTTCAGTGTGCGTTTCACCACAGCGGCCGGGAGAAACAGGAAAAGGGGCTGTGTTAGTCAGACAGGCACTGGGTGACGAGAGCCTCCGGGGCCCTGAACACTGCCGAGGCCGTGCATGCCACCAGCCCTCTGCAGGGTCCGATCCGACCACGGCCATAGAACACGCTGGCTGAGGCCGGGCCCACTGCACAGCTCCAACCTCAAGAACAAGTGAACAGGGCTGGAGGTACAGCTCAGTGGGCTAAGTGCTTGCCGCTAAGCCCTAAGGCCCTGAGTTCGATCCCCGGTCCCGGGGAAAAAAAAAAAAAAGAACAAGTGAACAGAGTAAGCAACAAAACAGTTTTGTTCTTTTGTTTTAAGCAGCACTGGAAAAGGAGAGAAAGTCCTGTAGACTTGGACAGAAAAGGTTCCTCCTAGAATTAAATGTCTGTAAAGCTACAACAGACCGATAAGGGGGAGGGGAGAACTTGACAGAAGAGAGCTGGCCAAGATAAACGATGGGAAAGTATCCATACACAAACACACCCGCATGTCGCTAGGGCACTGCAGCGACCCGATCTGCATAGAGCAGGAACAACACTGCAAAACCTTACTGAGCTGGGCGTGGCGGTGCACGCCTGTAATCCCAGGAGGCTGAGGCAGGAGGATTGTTGTGAGTTCAAGACCAGCCTGGGCTACAAAGTGAGCTCAAGACCAGTCTACAACGCATAGCGAGACCCTGTCTCAAAAAAGACAAAAAAAAAAAAAAAAAAAAAAAAAAAAAAAAAAAAAAAAAAAAAAAAAAAAAAAAAAAAAAAAAAAAAAAGATTGACAGCAACTGGAAGGAACAAAGTCTACATTCACTCCATCTAAAAACATTTGAAATGGGAAAAAAAGAAGCAAGATATACCATGTCCAGGAACAAATTCCCTATGATGATGTTATCACTATGTATATCTAAAATGTACCAATAAAATAAAAATACATTTTCTGAGCACCTATACTATGCTAGACAATGGACTAAGAAACAAAGTGAGTTTGCTTCACAGGGCTCACAATGCAAGGAGAGATAAAAACACCCCTGGGTTTCCCCAGAAAACAGGAAAAGGTAATAAAAATAAAAGAAAATGGAAAAAACCCCTAAACAATGAAGGAAAGCTGGGAGTGGTGGCGCACCTCTGTAATCCCAGCACTCAGGAGGCTGAGGCAGGAGGATCATTGCAAGTTTAAGGCCAACCTGGGCTACAAAGTGAGTTCAAGGCCAGCCCAAACTGCACAGAGAGAGTCTGTCTCAAAAAACCAAACAAACAAAAAAAAATGAAGGAAAGATACAGATTGTGCATATATATATATATATATATATATATATGTATGTATATATATACCCTGTTAGTTATTTTATAGCAAAATAAAGACAACAATGTCTCATAAGCAACAACAGTAGGGTGGGTGGGTAGAGGAGAAAGCCAACAACAGTGAAAGAAAATATGGAGCAGAAGCATAATAATCAAATATATAAAAGTTTAGGCAGAAAAAAAGACATCTAAATTTGATAATTAAAAGAATTTTCTAGTCAAGATTAATGATGAGCCAGGCATGATGGTGCACAGCTGTAATCTAATTACTTGGGAGGCTAAGCGAGGATGCTTGCAAATTTAATGCTATCCTGGGCAAATTAGTGAGACACTGTCTCAAAAATAAAAATTTTTGACTGGGCATGGTGGTAGACACCTGTAATCCCAGCACTCAGGAGGCTAAGGCAGGAGGATCGCTGTGTTTGAGGCCAACCTGGACTACATACTGAGTTCAAGACCAGCCTGAACTGTATAGTGAGACTCTGTCTCAGAAAACCTAAATAAATAAATAAATTTTTATAGATGGATGGAAGGAGTCGTCTCTGGAAGTGTAACTCAGTGGAAGAGTGCTTTGGTCAGCATGTGTGAGGCCCTGGACTCAACCTGTATCACAGGAAAATTTTTTTTTAAAAAGATGAGATCTAAACCAGGTGTGGTGATACATTCCTGTATTTCCAGCACTTGGGAGGCTGAAACAGGAGGGTCAATTCCTAAATTTAAAGCCATCCTGGGCTAATATTGAGTTCAAGCCCAGCATGAACTACAAGATCATGTCCAAAATAAAATAAAGTAAAATAAATAGAAGAGATCCTAAATTTACTATGTCTTGTGGGTTTTAAAAGAAACATTCCCTCAAAGCAATTCCAACAAAATGATCTTAACAAATCCAACAGCAAAGCATAAAAAGCATAAAAATCTATTTAACTCTGGACTTCCATAAGAGCATGGAGAAAAGTCACAGAGTTCCAGAAAGGAAAGCATATAACCCATCATTAAGTTTCCAGCTAACACACCATCTATGTGTGAACAGAATATGCATCTTTGCTAAAAATTAACAAAAGGATGAGATAGACTCAAGCTCACAAAGAACTCAGCAACATTAATGCTAAAAAGTCGGAAATAGTTCTTGAAAGGAAGCCTTTATATTGGTGGCATGTGGGAGGGTGAGAACCCAGTTATAATTCACTGATACGAGAATAAAAATAAACCAGGACTGACCTAAACAAGTTAAAAAGGAAATCATCCCAAAAATCTCCAAGAAAAGAATGGAAATAATGACAGAATAAACACCTCAATCAGAGCAGTGAATGGAAAAGAGGAAACTCTGAGGGGTTAGGTGCTTCCTGTTTCCCTCCTTCCCTTCCCTTCCCCCACAGAATGGGAAGATTGCGGCCAGAGTAGGCCACGCCCCTGGCTGAAATCAGAAGGGTGAGACCCAAGTGTTGGTGAGGGTGCAGGGAAAAGGGAACTCTCCTACACCGTTGTCGGGGAAAGTAAATGAATGCAACCATGAAGGAAAATGATGTGGAGGTTCCTCAAAAAATTAAAACTGGAAATACCAACTGATCCAGTAACCTCACTTCTGGGTATGTATCCAAACAAGCTGGCATTAGTATGTTGAAAGGATATCAACATTTCCATACTTCCTGTAGCATTATATTCATAACAGCCATGTAGGGAACCGCCCTAGAGGGACATCAGTTAAGTATGGATAAGGAAAATGTTGCATATATACATATATATATATATATATATATATATATATAATAGAATATATCTTAAAAAGGAGCGAAATCCTGTCATTTGTGACACCACAGAAGAGTCTGCAGGACATATTGCTAAGTGAAATACGCCAGGAATAGAAAGAAATACCACTGATCTCACTTCCACATGGAATCTGATGCAGGGGAAACTACAGAGCTGAGTGGGGGTTACCAGAGGCTGGGCAGCTGACCGGGAGCGGTGGGGAGTTGATAGGTGACAGGTACAGAGTTTAAGAAGGAAAGAGCCGAGCCGGTGGGAGCGGTGTGGAACTGCTGAGCCCCTGAGAACCTGAGACGCGGTAAGCAGGACTGGAGGAGAATATCTAAAAGATGACCACACCAAATAAGGCACCTCTGGCGCCGACCCTATGCCGTTGGAAAGAACAGTGTGGGAAATTGGGTCACAGGCTGTTTGGTCACCCTCATCTTGCAAGCCAGGCTTTGGAGTGGATCAGTTATGAGACGACAATCTAGACAATTACTGGCAATCAGATGGCTCCCAGCCTCACTTACTGACTATTCAGTTCAGAAGAAAAACAACAGTGAAGACATTACGTAGTTATGCACACTACAAGTCTGGTGACAGCTACACGCCAAGCAAGATCACAGTCAGAGTAGGAAATAATTTTCATCATCAAGAAATTCGGCAACTTGAATGGGTGGAACCAAGTGGCTGGATTCATGTTCCCTTCACTGAAAATCATACGAAGCCACCTCGCACGTTCATGATACAGATTGCTGTTCTGGCCAATCACTGAAATGGAAGTCAAACTCATGAGACAGATTGGAACACACACATCACTGGGAGAGAGCCCTACTGGTAAATTCCCTAGGTGTACAGCTGTTGACTGTATGATGTACTGTTCAAGAAGGTGATTTTAAAGTGATGTACAAGTGATTAAACCTGTTGTTTAGACAGGTCATTGCATATTGATATCACCCTATATAGATATCTTCACTCAAAAAAATTTTATTTTACAATTTTACATGTGTTTAAAAGTATTTTACTTTAATAAATAAACCAATTTGTGGTAAAAAAAAAAAAAGAAAGAATAGGTTTTGAAATCTGTTGCACTATAGTCAATAATAATGCATTCTATATTTTAAAATAAGTAAATTTCGAATGTTTAATGGTAGGTAAATAAGGGGATGGGTAGGTTAATCACCTTGATTTAATCATTGCACACTGCATATGTGTGCACACTGGGTCACACTGTCCCCCATAAGTGTACACAATTATTTGTAAAAAATAATATTACTGCAGGCATGATGGCTCATGCCTATGATTCCAGTACTTGGGAAACTGAGGCAGGAGGAGCATCATGAGATCGAGGATAGACTGGCTCTATAGCAAGACCCTGTCTCCAAACAAACAAACAAAAAATAATATTAATGTAATTTAACCTAATAGCTAATTTATTTCAATATTTAATTTAATAAAATATTAAATTTAAAATAATATAAGTAAATGTTTAAATAGTTAAATAATAAAAATTTAGATGTAATATTTTTTAAAGAACAATGTAATAACTCCCTGTACATTTATTGCCCAGCTTAAAAGTACAAAACAATTGATCTGGGCGTGGTGGCACCTATAATCCCAGCTACTCAGGAGGCTGAAGCAGGAGAATCACAAGTCCTGTCCCAGCCTGGGCAACTCAGTGAGATCTTGTCCCAAACTAAAATTAAAAAGGCCTGGCCTGTGGCTCAGTGGTACAGCACTTTCCTAGCATGTGCTTAGCACCTAGGTTCAACCTCAAGTACCACCAAAGAAGAAAGAGAGAAAAAGGGAAGAAGGAAAGAAGGAAAGGAAGGGAAGGGAAGGGAAGGGGAGGGGAGGGGAGGGG
>PVLD010032248.1:0-14866 GCA_004027595.1 Dinomys branickii
CCCCCGGCATCTCAGAGAAATACGCCCAGTTTAAACTTCCCAGCCGAGGTCCCGGCATTCACGCTCGCCAAGTCTGTCTCGAGCTGGTGGTGTTTATTAAGGAGGTTCGCTCCCTTGCTGCTCACCTGGTCGCCATCTTCCCCGGATCTCTATGCCCACAGCTTTAAGAAAATATTAAAACAACATGATAACTACCCACGCTTTTTTTAAAAAAAGAAAATATTTCATATTTTGAGGTCAGGCCACAAAGTCTAATGGAAGTGACATCCAAAAGCTTTTGTAAGACTCTGTTGGGTTATTTTTGTCATGTTAATCACAGTGGCATGACATCTTATTGTATTCAAATATATTTTATAATACAGGTCCACAGTTTCTTATCTGAAATCCTAAAACCTGGAAAAAAATTTAAGTTTTTCACAAGCTTATTCAACAAAAAAAACCTTGGTTTGATCCCTCTTAGTATGAATATTCATATATTTCTCTCAAAGAGTTTTATTTTTTATTTAATGTAATACACATAGATACTAATAAAAATATGAAAAAGTACTCTTCTATGAAAAAACAAAATTTCATAACAATGGGAGAGTAACAATAGCTTAATGCAGAAATATTATTCTGATTCTTTTTTTGAACATCAAAGGAGAATACTGTATGATATAGGTATGCTATATGTATCATCTTCCCTAATCACACATTCTGACTTGAAAGGTTTTTAAGAACAGATTTTTGCCTGTGTAGTACTGCTTGTTCCACTGCTCATTTTTCAGTTAATAATCTCCACAAATTAAGCATGTACAATCCTCAAAAAAGTTTAACTCTAATTGGTTACTTCTCCTGTATGTTCTGTAGCTTGGAAACTACCTAGTATTAGTTTTTAGTTCAGTGTTAAGTACCTTAAGCCTTTTAATCCATTAAGATAAATGATTGCTAAATATCTTAGTCACTTTCCCATTGGTGGGGAAAAAATATCCAATAGTTACAGCTCAGAGGAAGAGAGGTTGATTTTGGCTCACAGTTTCACTCTGTGATTGGCTGACTCCAAGGCAGAGGTAGCATGGTATATGGACCTCGATGGAGGGCAGTTGTTCATCTCATGGCAAGCATGAGGCAGAGAGACAGGGAGGGGTCAAGGAGAAAGATAGACCTGTCTAGGTCATGCTCCTGGTGACATCCCTCTAACCATGTTCCACCTTCAAATAGCTCTGTAGGAAGTGCCCTGTGGCAAACCACCAGTCAACTGCCTGCACTAAATTACCAGATATGTAGGCAAGCAATGTTGGAAGTGGATTTCCAGCTTCAGTCATGTCCTGAGTTATTTGTAGCCTTCGCCAACAACGTGGTTTCAAGTTCGTAAGACATTCCAAACTAGACAAGCCACTCCTGGATTGTTGATCCACGCAAGTGGTAAGGAATGGTAATTATTTGTCATTTTATGCTGCTAAACTTTGGGATAGCAATAGGTGACTAATACACCTGGAAGTTTGATTCAGGGAAAATGTGTTGGTTTCTCTGATAATTAAAATAATAATATATTCTTGGGAATTTCAAGCATGGATGTATATAACATGCCAAATGAAACTATCCTCTATTTTATCTATAATTTATGATATTTTTGTTCCACATTTTCTCCATGCAAATATTAATGTATGTAGTTGTATATAAAAAGTATGTGTGTATAAAAGTATGTATGAGTATTTTGCTAAAAGACACCAGATCATATTAAACATATGGTCTTACAACTTAGAGGTTTCATTTAATGTGATATATTCTATATAAATTCAGAGATATGTGTCATGTTAACATACCTCCATGTATTTTATTATATGACCTTGTTGGAGAATATTTAATGTTTCCAAATTCTTTTTTTAATTTATTTTAAAATAAAAGAACAAAAACATATTAACGAACAGACATCCATTTACAAAATAGCATAAGAACAATACAAGCAATACTTAATTACAGATAAAGTGGTAGGAAATTAACAATGGTTGTTGTATTACATGTCGATATCTTCAAAGTGGTTTCTCAGGAAAACAAATACAGACATGCAAGATTGATTGAATAATTAATCATTAACTGTTCCTTTAATAAAGTGATAGAAGTCAGTAATACAAGTATGTTAGCTATCCTGTGTATACATATATACATAATTTCCCCTTCTTTCTTTTCTCTTTTCCTTCATCGCAGTTGCTCTTTACTTTTGATCAGTTTCTGGCTTGCCATTTGCCAAAGACTAAAAATAGACCCATGTCTATTAGCATGCACCAAACTCAAGTTATAATGATCACATATTTCAATGTTAAAACAGAAACACTAAATCTATTGGAAGAGAAAGTAGGTAAAAATCTGAAGACATAGGGGCAGGCAGAGAGCTCATGAACAAAAACCAAACCGCATGGGAAATACTTCAAAGAATCAACAACTGGGATCTCATCCTACAGAAAAGTTTTTGCATATCTGAAGAAATCACCAGCAGAGTAAAAAGAAAACCTACGAATTGGAAAATAATTTTAGCTGAGTATCCCTCTGACAAAGGTCTTCTATCTAGAACATACACAGAATTAAGAAACATCAGCACCCCCAAATTCAAAGACCCAATCCAAAAATGGGCACCTGAAATGAATACACACTTCTCAGATAAAGAAATACGAATGGCAAATAAATACATGAGAAAATGTTCAGCATCATTAGTCATTAGTGAAATGCCAATTAAAACAGCACTGAGATTCCATGTCACCCAACTAAGAATGGGTATCATTAAGAAATCAACCAATAAGAAATGCTGGCGAGGCTGTGGAGAAATAGGAACTCTTGTCCACTGCTGGTGAGAATGCAGACTAGCGAAACCACTGTGAAAATCAGTTTGGATATTCCTCAGCAAGTTCAACCCAGCTGTTCCCCTCCTGGGTATTTTCCCAGAAGATCCGAAAACATCATGATGTATGTGCACCCATGTTTACAACACAATTTGTAATAGCTAAATCATGGAAGCAACCCAAATGTCCATCCACTGAGGAATGGATAAAAAAGTTGTGGTACTTTTATACAGTGGAATATTACTCAGCTATAAAGAAAGATAAACTTGAGGCTTTTACAGGTAAATGGTCACAACTAGAGACCATCCTCAAAAGTGAAATAAATCAGACTTTCATGTGTAAGCAACATATTGTCTCACTAGTGTAATCACCTGAAGTGTGAATAAAAATTAACGAGGTATAATGTTTCCAAATTCTATAAATATATACGGTGATATAGTGGGTAGATGTGTGGGTAAATTTGCAGGATATATTTCTAGAAACAGAACTGCTGGATCAAAGGGTAGATACATTTAAAATTCTGACAAGTACTTCCAGGTTGCCCTTCCAAAAAGTTGTCCCAATGTATTTGATTGGGGAATATAAATGCCAACTTCCCTATACCTTCAACAACACTAGTAGTTACAATCATTATTAGTCAAGTAGATGGAAAAAATGACTCTTTTCTTGTATGCTTCATTGTTAACCATCTGTTTATGTTTCTTAGCTATTTATATGTCTTCTGTTTGAAAATATCTATCTTCTTTGCACATCTTAGTATGATTTTATCTTTGCATTGATTTGTAAGACCAATTTGTATATCAACATGTTAACCTCTTTGCCCATAACATACTTTATAGAAATGTACTGGCAAAACATACTTTAGTATGGCTTTGAATGATATTTGGGAGCTTTTGTGTCATACCCCAATTATGTGAATGTCAGATAAAGCATTAAAATAGATTTTATAACTTTAACTTTGAAAGGGGTGGAATGAAAATAAAAAATAAATAAGAAAGTATTTTCTCTTTCTACAAATGTTAACTTGACTTGGACTTCTGCTGTTTCTGTCTAGGCTGGCAAATACTACATTCACCGAATTCCACGAAGCCGTGAGGTTCAGCAGTCCTGGCCCTCCACAGTGCTCACCACCCTACGCTCCATGTGGCTGTCCTTTCCCCTCATTCACCAAGTAAAGCCAGATCTGGTAAGACCATTGCAAAAGAGAGGGACAGTAGCTCTCCTCTGCATCTTTCACTAGGACGGTAATAGACTTCATTGTTTTCTTAAGCAGCTACCGTTTATCAGTGTGCCAGGCTACACCTCTTACTAACCAGAGGTAAAATTTATCATTTAAATGTACTTTGCTGAAGGAGGTGAACATTTTTTGCCTTCCTTTTCTTTCTGTAACTTGAACTCTAAATTTGCCTGTTTCTTCTGCTTGTTTTATGATAAACATTAGCAGAAGTATCTTTAGTCAGTTTTGTGCATGTTCACCTGGTTCTTTTTTTTTTTCTTTTTTGAGACAGGGTCTTGCTGTGCAGTTCAGGCAGTCCTTGAGCTCACTTTGTAGCCCAGGCTGGCCTCGAACTCACAACAATCCTCCCGCCTCAGCCTAAGGAGTGCTGGGATTACAGGCATGCACCACCATGCCCAGCTCTGTGGGTGTTCACCTGGTTCCCAGCCAACATTTTGTGCTCATCAACCAGAAAATAGTCAATTCTTTAGTTTTTGAAATAGTTTTTGTGAAGACTGTTACCAAATATAATATACAGTAGCAGAATGTCTGTGTATACTTTGGTATTCATAGTATACAAGTATAGGAAGTAGAAAGATGGAAACTTAGTGTACATTATATTCAACCTTTCTTTATCAATAAAAGTTACCTTGCTTTTAGAATAAAGTTCTATTAAATTTCAAATGTACTTTACTGGACAATGCAAATCAATGGATATGTTATCATAGTAGTGTATAAAGTTTTAGAATAATACCCTCTTCTTACTGAAGGCAGAATCTACTAACTAGCATAGCCTGAAAGAAACTCTTCAGTCTCATAAATGTAATGGTTGAACAGAGATGCAGTTAGCCACAATATTTTTAAAAGATCTCCATTGGTTTGATCCTTGCTTTTCATCAACTGAGTCACTCTTTTGAATGAATTTCTACATGATGATTTTTACATGAGTTTTTTTAAAAATATAATTTACATACAGTGAAATGCACACATTTTAAGTGTGTAGTTTGACCACATCCCTAGCAAGATTTAGAGCATTTCTGTCATCCCAGAATGGTTTCCCCCACTCTTTTCCAATCAAACCCTTCCCTTAAGCAACCATTGTTCTGATTTGTATCACTTGAGATTAATTTTGTATACATCTCTTTTTAAAGTTCTGTCAAAGTTTATCTCATAATCTCTAACCACATTTTTAGTGTATGGAATTCAGCTGTTTCCCTTAATGATTATTAGTATCCTGAAAGATTTAATTTGTTCACTTGTAAAACTTACATAATGAATGGAAAGGGAAAAACAATTTTAGAACTGAAACTAGAAATTTTAGATTTACATTTTCTATCACTAGAGAGGCATGATCATTCTTACTGGCAGGAGCTAGCGTGAGGTTAGTGATATTAGACTGTAGGTATTGAAGCTCAGAAAGACATGGTCTGATACCTGCTATCTGTTGTGGATACATCTGAGCTCAGCTTGGCCTAAGTTTTGTTTTGTTGGTTTTTGTTTTGTTTTGTTTTGTTTTGTTTTGTTTGATGCTGGGAATGAATCAAGAGCTTCACACATACTAAGCAAGTTTTCTATCACTGAACTGTAGTTCCAACCCTTACTTTGGCTTTCATTTTGGTCAGTTCCTTTTTGGGCCTCATTCTTTACCTTAAAAGAGTTGGGCTGGATAGTTTCTCCATTTCTTTCTATCTGAGTTTCAAATTTTATGAGTACCATTTGCTGGTAAAACATGGAAGAGAAAAAGATTATGTTTCTAAGAAATAAAAGGGAGATAAATGTAAATTACTTATTCCCATTTTAAAATGACAATCTGAACATTATCACATGGATAGTTTCCCACTTGAGCTCTCATTTAGTGATATTCCCCTTTACAGAGAAAAAAAGTTGATGGGTCAGAGGCCTTTCCCTACATTAAAAGAAAAGCTACAACCTGTAGATCTCTCCTCATCCATATGGGCTGAACATACATGTCTCCACAAAATTCATATGTAGAGACCCTAACGCTCAAGAGACTAGCAGAGGGGGTAGGACCTTTGGGATATGATTAGATCTGGTGTAGAGCCCTCATAAAAGAAATTAGTCTTATAAAAGACACCCCAGCAAGTTCCCTGTTTCCACCATGTGAGGTTACAGTTGTGAAAAGGCTGTCTTTGAGGAAGCAGACCCTTATAAGAAAATTAATCACTGATACTTTTATCCTGGATTTCTAAGGCCACAGAACTGTGAGAAATGAGTATTGTTTATAAGCATCCAGTTGATGATATTTTATTACAACAGCCAAGACAGACTAAAATTCATCCATACTTTTTATCATAAAGCACCATTCCTTTTTCTTTAAAAACATGCAAGACTGGCAAGTGCAAGGTTATGAGTTGGATCCCTGGCACAAAAATACATACATACATACATACATACATACATATATACATGAAAGAAAATCCTGCTCTTAAAATGGCAATATGAGACTTTAAATTGCCAGAGTTCGTAGAACAGCCAAGTGCTTTTCACTTCTCTTTAGCTGTATGCACCTGAGCTAAGTTTGTTGATCCATTCAACTATATCTTTTTCTACTTCATCATATATAAAACATAAAGATACTTTCCTTATTGTTCCAAAATAAGCTCTGAATAACAGAGAATATTTTAATGATTTTGAAATAGAAATTGCATCTGGTACACAATGGCTAACATTTATTGAGAACATGTATGTGCTAGATCTGATACTAATGTTGTGTTAATGCTGCATGAAATAGGTAATACTGCCATTCACATTTAAGGGATGGAAGAACTGAGAGTCTAAGACATGAAGTGACTTGGTCAGAGTTTGAACCAATAAATACAAACTGGAAATAGAACCCAGGTCTTTCTGATTCCTAAGCTCAATACTTTAAGTGCTGAGTTACATGCCACTATTTCTAGCTCGTACCTTGAAAGGTATGTTCATTCATTCAGAACAATTAAGAACCAATTAATAAATTACTTTTTGAGTACCTTAAACACATTATCTCTACACAAAAATATTCATTCATGTGTGTATATAATGTATCTTTTATTTTGAGGAAACTGATAAATCCATTACTTGAGGTATATATTAAAAGTCATACTGGTTTTGTTCAAGCAATCAGATAAAAACCTTTTCTTAGAGAAAAGTTACAAACCCTGATTTATACAATTCAATTTAGTCCTTAACAATTGGAATATGATTGAAAAATAGGGATATTTAATTTTTAAAAAATATTATAGTGAGACACATTAACATTAATCCCCATCAGAATACTCCTCTTCCTTTCAAAAATATTTATCCAGGCATTCTTGCCACTTTCCAAAGCAGTTCTGGGAGTCTTCTTTCATGAATGTCTTTAGTTGTGCTGTTGTAGCTGCCTCAGTGTCCTGAATCCATTCAACACAATTATCTTTTGTGGTCATTCTGACTTTGAAGAAGACCCAGAAGTCACAGAGTGAATAAGGTGGATGAGGACACACCATAATGTTTTCATGAGCCTGTCTTTCTAGCAGTTGGCACTTGGCAGGAACATTCACATTTTTATCATACCTTATAAAGACATGAAAGAGGACTTCCCAGAGCTGCTTCAGAAAGTGGTAAGAATGGTGGGAGAAATGCCTTCAGAGTGAGGGGGAGTGTTTTTAGGGGGATTTATGGTAGTGTGTCTTTTAATATAATAAATTCTTAATACTTAAACATTCACCATATATATTGACCATACCTTGTTGATTTCTTCTCAAAAAAGTCATTAAATACTTCTTAATTAATTCTAGTATATCACACATAATGATTTTTAAGACATTTTATTTGTAGGAACTGTGACTAAAAGTCATAAATTCATAAGGCTATGCTTTTGAGTTTTAAAAAATAATGGGTTAAAAATAGATCAGAGGTCACCAGGCAGTGGGAATGACTGTAGAAGGACTTGAAAGAAGCTTTCAGGATAAGGAACTGGTTCTATATCTTACCATTTGACTGTAAGTAGTTGTCAAAACTCAAACCTAAAGAGGGTAAATTTTAATGTATGTAAATTGTATCTCTATAACTATGAATTATGAATTGCATAAAGTAGGTTAAAATGTGTATTATTGCCAAAAGCATCAAAGCATTTGGTTTCTAGTAGTCTGTCCAGCATTTAACATTTTTGAGTGAAAGTGACTTGGGGAGTCTCTTTCATCTTCTTTCTAGACACTAAACCACACACACTGGTGATTATAAGGCCTAAAAAAGTGGAGCAAGTCCTTGAGTTGGTAACAATTGTCTAAAACTTATGAAATAACATTCAATATTCTTTTATTAAAAATGTGGGCCCGAAAAAAAAAAAAAGAAAATCTAAATTAAAAATGTGGGCCCGAGAGAATAAAAAACAGCCAAAAATGATGTATTTCATTAAATGAATTGAGATATTTGATCATTTCGAAGACTTTGTGTTTGTCTCTCTGTAACCTTGGAAGCAGGTGGTTAATCAGAGTTTGAATGCTCTATCCTGTGTTTGATTTGTAGTGACTTTTATTGTCCTCAGAGTAGTAGTAATTAAAAGTATGTATCAGAGGCCTGTTCTGTGCTGATTTTCCATTTGGATACCTAATAGGATCTGAAACTTACTTGGTCCAAGATAGTAGATATTTGCTTCCCTTAGTAAATTTGTTCACATCAGATACCCAGGATTCATATTTGATTCTTCTCTGTGATGCCTTACCTCCTATATTTAGTAGCAAGCCACGAACACCATGTCTTCAAAATTTATCGCCCAGTCTGTTTCTGTGCACCTTCACTACCATTGTGCCATCTGACCTCATTTCCAATTGCATGGTATCCCTACTTGTCTCCCTATATGAGGTTCATAGCCACTTCTGTGGTTTGAATGTGTCCTCTAGTTTTCATATGTTGTAGATGTAATTCCCAAAGTCAGTGTTAATGGCATTTCAGAGAAAGGACCTTTGAGAGGTGATTGGGTCATGAGGCCTTCAACCTCAGCAAAGAGCTATAGTATACATTCTTTTTGAGGATATGGGTAAGGCTTCAAGGTAGGGATGACATTTAAATTTAAGCAAACATGAATAAGAGTCATCCAGTTAAAGAATAGAAAATGGTTATTTTAAGAAGAATGAAGAGCTGGAAGAATTAGAGGGTGTCTTGGTTACTTTTCTCTCATTGCTGAGACAAAATAGCCAACACTCAAAGTTAAGAAAGGAAAGGTTTATTTAGCTCATGGTTTGTGGACGTTTCAGTTCAGTGGGCTTCAAGGTAGTGTGGCACATGGCAGAGGGCAACAGTTCATGGCAGCGGAAAAACATGAAAAGCAGCAAGAGCAAAAAGGAAGAGTGGCTGCAAGTAGTCTCTTTCTCTCCCTTATAAAATATGCAAAACTGTCTGTCCAAGGGTGTAGTACTCATGCATAATCCCGGCATTGGATCATGAATCAATCATAAGCTGTAAAAGCCCACCCCATGACTGCATGAGGCTGTGAGGGGACGTGAAGACACAAACCATAACAGGGTTTGATTGGTATGCACAAAATACTGGATTTGATCCCTGGCACTATAAAAGCACAACAAAAACAAAAAAAATAAGAAGATTGAAAGGTTAATAAGTCAGTTAAGCAAGAGAATCACATAGGGCACATGAAATTCAAATCGTTAGGCTATGCCTTTATTAATTGGCATTTTACATATAATTTTGTAAATAGAAATTAAGGAAGTTTAAGACCTCAGTGCAGTACTAGTCGTTTTTATAAGGCTAAAAATTATAGGTACTATTAATGGCTTATTGAACTTTTTTCTCTATAATACTCAACTTTTTTTCATTGAAATTCAGTAAGAGTTAAAGGATATGACCTCTTAACATTTTATTGATTATCATTTTGCTTCATGTGGATGGATCCACCTAAAAGTTATATTTGTAAGTATTTTGGGAAAGTAATATTTATTGAACTTGTTCTGTGTGCCAGGTATTATTGTGAGTAGTACACAAATGTTAACTCATTTAACTTTACTGATACAGTGCTTTACTTCTGTTTAATCCATGAGGAACTCATAATCTAGATAGGTCTTACTAACCGAGCTCATAGCTAGTCACTATGGCACAACTCCAACTCTCTTCATACATATATTCAGGGATTCCAGAATTGGATAACATGCTCAGTTAAAAAGCTTACTGTGATTTTTCTTTAAATATCTATAGTGTTTCAGGCACTGGAAGGGATGAATACAGTACAGCTCATGTCTTCAAGAAACTTGGAATTAGCTTCAAGAAATAGAGTGAAGAAACAAAAGGAAGACATGAAATTCAGGTAGACAGAGTGTCTTGGTTACTTTTCTCTCGTTGCTGAGACAAAATACCCAACACCCAAAATGAAGGAAGGAAAGGTTTATTTAGCTTACAGTTTGTGGAGGTTTCAGTCCATATTTGGCTGGTTCTGAGGCAGAGTGGCACATGGCAGAGGGCAAACTGTTCATGGCAGCAGAGCATAGCAAAAACAACCAGCAAAAAACGGAGGAATGGCTGCTAGCAGCCTCCTTTTCTCCCCTACATTGTGAACAGCCTACCCCCACCCAGGGGGCGTGTACCTCTCCCATAACCTCCACGCCCTCCACTTCCACAGGCTCAGGATGTATACAAAGTAAGCACCCTGGCTTCCTGCTGAATCACTCAGCCAAACCTCTGGACTCAAGTTAACACAATGTATCAACCATAACATTCCACCCCTTGTCAACTTGGCAACCAGATACATTTCTTTAAACCAGTTTCCAGATACAAAGACATGCTTATATTAGAACCATAACATTTTGCCCCCATACAAATGAAAATTAAACAACTCCAACATTTAAAGGCACAAAACAAACATTACCATTCCAAAAGGTACAAACAGGGTGATACAGAGCATTGGGACCAAGGCCAAGCCCAAAATCCAGCAGGGCTAATATTGTGTCCCATAATTCCACATGCAGCATCTCAAGCAACTTGTGGCACATTGTGAGCTCCAAAGAGCTTGCATGAGTCTACCCCTATGGCACTTCTGGTGGTTACAGCTCCCATGGATTCTCTCTTAGGCTCGCTTTGCTCCCTCTTTGCAGCTTTCCTCAGATGATCCACGTTCCTGTCTTTTCTAAACTTCTGAGGTCTCCAGGGCACCTTTTGCTTCACACTCACAGCCTCACATATTGCCCTCTCAGGGGCACACTGCCTGGCCTCCCAGGCCTTCTGAAATCTGGGTGGAAGCCTCTTTAACCTCAGAACTCTTGCATTTTCGTTGCACCTAAAGCCAGGGCCACGTGGATGATGCCAAGGTCTGCTGCCACCTGGAGCAGTAGCCAAACTTTCCTCTCTCTTGGCCTTAGGGGTGGAGTGACTGGATTGCTGGGCACACTGAATCCAATGCTGAGGAGCAAATTCTCTATGCCGCTGCCATTCTGGAACCTGTTGTGGCTGCTGCTGCCATTCTGGAACATGGCACTCTTTGGCTTCCTTCTCAAGGCAAGATATTAAACCTTCACAATTTTGAGGCTGCAAAGGGTGGAGACTTGCTACTTGTGATGCCCTCAGGCCAACTATTCCATTCTCTTGTTCCTTCTGAGCAATAGATACCTCCTCAGCCTTATCTTTGCAATCCACAGCTTTACTAGAGCTTCCTTTCTGGCCAAACTCACAACATTTTAAATCATCCTGTTGGACTCTTTGCTCCTGATTGTCAATATATATCTGGCTAAAGCCCCCAACAATAGCCATGCTACTGCCGCAACATTCGACTGCCTTGAAATTTCTTTTGCCAGATTAATCAGTTCGCTGCTGCCCTTAATCTCAGTCTTAGACATAGTCTCTGGACACGAGCAAAATGTAGACAAACTTTCTGCCAAGCTATAACATACATCGTCTGGAGGCCAACAACTAATGAAGTCCTTCTTCCCGACAGAAACCTCCTGAACCTGGTGCTTACTGGCAGGATTTCTACGAGCCTTCTGGTTTTCTGAGCTCTGACCAGACATCTCCAAACCTTTCCAAACTCTTCCCACAAGCAATTTCCAAAGGTTCTTGAACCACATGGGCAGGTACAGTCACAGCAATGACCGCACTCCACTGCTACCAAATTCTGTCTTGGTTACCTTTCTCTCGTTGCTGAGACAAAATACCCAACACCCAAAATGAAGGAAGGAAAGGTTTATTTAGCTTACAGTTTGTGGAGGTTTCAGTCCATATTTGGCTGGTTCTGAGGCAGAGTGGCACATGGCAGAGGGCAAACTGTTCATGGCAGCAGAGCATAGCAAAAACAACTAGGAGAAAAGGGAGGAATGGCTGCTAGCAGCCTCCTTTTCTCCCCTACGTTGTAAACAGCCTACCCCTACCCAGGGGGCGTGTACCTCTCCCATAACCTCCATGACCTCCACTTCCGCAGGCTCAGAATGTATACAAAGTAAGCACCCTGGCTTCCTGCTGAATCACTCAGCCAAACCTCTGGACTCAAGTTGACACAATGTATCAACCATAACACAGAGCAATCCAGCTGAAAAGAAATTCTGTTTAAATCAGAAATATTCTTTCTATCTCTGCAGCCAAACATTGTGATTGTCAAAATTTTCGGAAAAAGATTTCAATGCATCTTTTTTAAAATTCAGTTTATTGGTACAATATCCACTCAGTGGTTGATAGGTGTTTGGGCTATTTCCAAGATTTACCTATTGCAAACTGCTGTTATAAACATGGGTGGGAATATAGCACTGTGGTATGAGGCTTTTTATTCTTTCCCCAAGAAGGGGAATAAGTGAGTCAAATGGAACCTCCAGTTTTTATTTTTGAAGAATCTCCACACTGATTTCCACAGTGGTTGCACCAGTCTGCATTCCTACCGACACTGGAGAAGGGTTCCTTTGGTTCCTTTTTCCCCAGAGCCTCCCGCCAGCTTTGTTATTGGTTGATTTCTTGATAATAGTCATTCTTTCTGGAGTGAGGTAGAATCTCACTTTGTTTTATTTGCATCTCTGAAATGACCAGTGATGTTGAACATTTTTTTCATATAGTTAATGGACATTTTTACTTTTTCATCAAAGAAGTGTCTGTTCATTTCAGATGCCCAGTTTTGGATTGGGACTTTAAATCTGGGCAAGGGGTCTGATTTTTTTTTTTGTTCTTTATATATGCAAGATAATAGTTCTGAGGAAGAGCAGGCAAATTTTTTTTCCCACTCTATAGGTTGTCTCTTCACTCTGTGGGTGGTTTCTCTTGCTGTACCAAAGCTTTATGGTAAGATAAGATCCCAGTTGTTGATTCTTTGTGATAGTTCTTGTGCAATTGGGTTTTATTCATAAAGTCTTTGCCTACACCTATGCCTTTAAGAGTTTTACTTATTCTCTCTTCCAACAGATTTAGTGTTTCTGTTTGAACATTTATATCTTTGATCTATTTCCATTTTAGCTTAGTGCATGTTGAGGGACATGGGTCTAGTTTTAGTCTCTGGCATGTAGAAAGCCAGTTTTTCTAGCACTGTTTATTAAAGAGGTGACAGTGTTTGGTCCTTTTGTCAAAGGTAAGGTGGATGAGTGTGTTTGGAGTTGTTTCTACATCTTCTAGTCTGTTCCATTGATCCTCAGATCTGTTTTTTGCCACTACCATGCTGATTTTATCACTGTAGCTTTGTATTATAATTTCAAATCAAGGATTGTAATGACCTCTCCCTTGCCTTTGTTTTCTAGAATTGCCCTTGCTATTCTAGGTCTCTGTTGGTTGCAAATGAATTCTATGATTGTTTTCTCTAATTCTGTGAGGTATCCTATTGGTATTTTGGTCAGGATTGCATTAAATCTGCATAATAATTTGGGGAGTGTGACCATTTTCACTATATAGATTATTCCTACCCAAAGACAAGGGATATCTTTCCATCTTCTGAAATCCTCTTTAATCTCCTTTCTCAGAGTACTATAGTTTTCAATGTAGAGGTCTTTTACTTCCTTCATTAGATTGATTCCTAAGAATTTCCTTTTTTTGATGCTATTGTAAAAGATGTGGTTTCCCTAATTTCTGTCCTAGTGAGTTTGTTATTTGTGTGTAGGAATGCTGTTGATTTTTGAGGGGTGACTTTGTATCCAGCTATGCTACTGAGTTTGGTTTTAAATCTAGAAGTCTTTTGTTGTTTTTTTGGGGGGGAGAGTCTTCTATGTAGAGTATCATGTCATCCTCAAATAATAATAATTTAACTTCTTTCTTGTCCTTACTCTTTTTTTTCTTCCTTTTATCTAATTGCTCTGGCTAATGTTTCTAGAACTATATTGAATTGAGAGTGATGATAATGGACATCCTTGTCTTGTTCCTGATTTTAGAGTGAAAACTTATAGCATTTTAACTATTTAGCATGATGTTGGCTATTAGTTTGTCATACTGGCTTTTTTTTTTTTTTTTTTCTCTTTGAGACAGAGTTTTGCTGTGCAGTTCAGGCTGGTCTTCAACTCACTTTGTAGCCCAGGTTGGACTCGAAGTCACAGCAATCCTGCCTCATCCTCTCCAGTGCTGGGATTACAGGCATGTGCCACCACACCTGGCCTCATAACTGGCTTTTACTAGACTGAGATAAAGACCGTCCATTCCAGTTTTCCATTAGTTTGTTTTTTTTTTAAATCATGAACTTTGTCAAATGCTTTTGCTGCATCTATTGAGATGATCATGTGTTTTGTCCTTGGCTGTGTTAATATGGTATATTTATTGATATGTGTATGTCGAACTATCCTTGCATCCCTGGAATGAATCCTACTTGATCATGGTATACAATCTTCCTGATGATGTGCTGTGTTCTTTTTGCCAGTATCTTTCTGAGGATTTTGGCATCTATGTTCATTAGAGAGAT